>JALPQI010003252.1:0-97141 GCA_025490895.1 Thaumatotibia leucotreta
ACATTTATGTCTTTGCCATTGTGTAGAGTAAAAAATTGTTTTTAAAATTTACAAAATGTGGGTGTAAAAAATATGTGTATTATAAGATACAATACAATACTCTTTATTGCAGACCTCATAACATAAAAAATAACTAAAAAAAATACAATCTTAAAGATAGAGGTAACACAACAGGAGGTCTTATCGCTAAAGAGTGATCTCTTCTAGATACATTGCCAAGGAAAGATTTAAATCAAAATCCAAGCACACATTAAAGACATAAATATAAACTTAAAAGATACAATAATAAGATTTAATAAAATCACATACCTAACTAATGAATTGTCTCAAATGGCTGTCACATTTTAAGAGCTTTCTTATTTTAGAATTAAGAAGTAATCCCCATATTCATATACGTCTCCTAACTTAGGAAACTCCTAAATATTCTTTGTCCCTTTCAGCCTTATCAATATGTCTATGAGACCAAAAGGAACAAACAATACATAGCAGCTTGTTAAGTTAGGAAACATTTATGAATAAGGGGGTTAATGTTTCAATATTGCTACCGAGCAATGCTGTGTGTGTCCATATATACTAAACATTGAATTCTAATTACTATGTATTATAATTTGAATAAATGAGAAAGACCAAAGAAAAAAAAACTAGATCTTAGAAAAAAAGAGTACTGTCAAATTTCCAAAACTTTATTCTTTGATAGAAGATTGATCATGGGCAGCAGCGTCATCATAGACGACACATTACTACGATCGCCAAACTGCTTGCCTATGTCTAACGCATAGTTAACAGGAGAGGCCTATGTCCAGCAGTGGACTGAGATAGGCTGAGAAGTGGGAAATGTGAATGAAACTACTGACCTTTTATACACCACTTTAACATCTTTCCACTCGAGGAAGGAGCACATCTTTGGCTTCCGAGCCAGCACTGTGGTAATCAGTTCTCGGGTAATCTTCTTCTTGAGTTTGTCGGGATGGGCCACGTACCATTTCTGGAGCCGTAGCTTGCCTTGTCGGCTAAATAGAAGCATAAATTGCATCTGAAAACGATCCCAAGTTAGTTAAAACTTCACTTCAGTACTTACTAGTCGAACGCAAATGGGAAATGTGTGAAAATCCTTACACAGGAAAGTAACCCTGTAATACAAGTATACCTACCATCTCACTTGCTTTGCCCTAACGTTCAATAAGCTTAACAATTCTAGGCTATAACAACAACCATCCGGTTATCAAGCAATAAATCGAAATGTAATAACACAAAGTCACAGAGTAAAATCCTAAAATTAAAATTGCAATCGCGATAAAGTGCTTGACATCATTTTTACAAGATGTCAGAAGTGAAATGTCAGAATGGATTTGACAGTTTGATGCAACGATGCAACGTATTATTTTATCTGTGGTTTGATCGGGCGAATAATGTTGCTAGTATACGTTTTTTTTATGTTCCTCTATATTCATGGTTCCACATGAATGTAGGATTAATATGGATTTGACAACGTTATAATAATAGCAAGAACGAAAGGGATGGTCTTATGAAACTTTTTACTAGTGGAAGTGAAAAGGAACGATAATCGTCCGTCCTTATCACTGTGCCACTATTTTTTGTGTGTGTGTGCATTAGATGCTAAATGTAAGTGCCAGACAAATGCGTTGAATACGTCACTAAGTGCCTGTGTGGCACTTTCGTCTTAGTAGTAAGTGACTATGTCTATCCCTCTTAGTGGCACACTATGTGCGGCCCCTCGTGGTTCCACTAAATTCTAACATTAAAATTTAATCCATTATTTAAAGACGAGATTTTTTCCGAAAAGTACGGTCACGAATACAGGGTGTAAGTCTAATACGGGCGAAGCTCTTAACGGGTGTTAGTTTACCACATAATAAGTACATTCAAATAACTTTTACTTAAAATAAGAGCAACAAAATTTTCCATACTAAATAATTCGGCGCGCAATGTAGAGCAACATACGCGAGTTAAACACTCGTTGACAGCCATGGATATAGAATATGGATATTGACAGCTAATTTCGAAAGCAGATGACATAACTGCCATATCAACAATAACAAATGTTCGTACCTACATTGCTGCTCCGATAATCTTAAAAAAATTCTGTGAGGTCATAATTAAGAGTAATTTTGAAAAAACCTTGTAATCCATGATCACACTAATGAATCCCATGCCTGGTTTAATTGATCGCCCGTATTAGATTTACACACTGTATATGGGAAGCACGCCCATATATTTCAGGTGACCTTATTACGTACGTAGAATTATTAAAATATCTTGTGTCATAAAATCAATCATCATCATCATACATGGAGATAGAGATAATGCGTGACGCACTTTTATTTATTCCTCTTTTTGATATAAAACTTTGTTGTTTGGAAGTCACTTACTGACTTGATACTGGCCTGCTACCGCGAGCATCAAAGCTGACTGCTGCGGTCCTACTGCGAACTTCGTGATCTGCGAATTTCGGGGATTTTTCTCAGTCACTCTAATGATGCCTTCGTTGGAGTAAAAGAGACAAATCCCTGAAATTTACGAATTTCCGTGTTGGCGGTAGTAGGCCTGTTTCTGTGACAATAAATTATAAAAAGGAATTGTCTTCTAAAAGTGCTAAAACAATACAAAAAGCGAAAATATGGAAACAAGTAATACAGCAAAAAAAGATTATTGGAATACCTTAGAATCGTATTTTGAAAGTCCTGTTAGGACATTAAATATAAAAGGCGTTACAATTCTAGGAGTAATACCAACAACAGCGTGTGCTATTCTGGGATCACCTATTGGAAGTTCATTATTCAATCGGCATGGTCTGTGTGCGAATGACTCTGAAACCATGTGTTTCGGTTACTCTTTGCTATCTGCACTAGTATTTATCAGTCATGCCCTTTTGCATGGTTGGTATCTATTTGGTAGAGAGAAAGAAAATTTGTTTTATTTTTGTGTGTCGTTGATGCTTCTTTATTTAGCCTCGAGTCTGTGTTTTGCTATATTTATCAGTGCAATGGCCTCAAAGTCAAGTTATTACTACTTTGCTTTTGTAAATTTGGTACTCTGGCTATTCTACTCAAGTGCGTTAATATTTTTTGTCATTGTAGTCTATAGCCAAAAGTATGCGTTAGAAAGAATATCTTCAGAGAATCTCTTTGCCAGACTGTCAAACCAACTAATAGGGTAATAAAAATTGTAATAAATCTTGTTTCCATGTAATTATTGTTCTTTACTTCACTTAGGGTACCTAACTAAAAAAATCCTGCTAGCATTTAAGCATATAACAAAAGATAATTTAAATATGTATAAAAAAATACTCGTTCAGTTTATCCGTAAATCATGGCGTTAAGGGTGCGGCTCCACTGAGGCGGAGAGGAGCGGAGATGTACAAAATTGGCTAATGAGATCGCATGACAGTGTTTCGAATTCGAATTTTGAATTTGAAGAATGTAATAGGTCAATTTTGCACATCTCCGCTCCTCTCCCGCCTCAGCAGTGGAGCCGCACCCTAATACTAACTACGCGTCAGAGGAAAATAGTTTTGGGGGAGGACTGGGGGCATGAATTTATACCGTTTTAGGGTTCTGTACTAGGAACGCTTATAGTTTCGCCTTGTCTGCCTGTACATGCGTCGCGGATAACCTCAGTGACCGTTATTTCTAGAAAGCTATTTCATACGATACCGATACCTAATTCAATCACGCCGAAAATGTGGTATAAACTGTTTTATTAAGGTATCAGAGTACAGTCAAGGGCATTAATATATATACACTTCTCCATACTGATCCCTTACAAATGTGTCTATATATTAATGCCCTCGACTGTACGTATAGTTGCAAAGGACCCCGGGCCTAAAGTATGGAAAATGTGGTTTCAGTCAAATCTTCAGAATTTTTGATATTTTATAGATTTCAGTGCCCTGAACAAAAAACTCTATGGGTGCTACCACGGTTTCCGGGTCCCTTTCCATGTTCTGCTCGATTTTGTACCAGGGTCGCGTTTTATAAAGTTACAATTTACAATTTCGCTGTTTGCCTCTCTTTCTAGCCAATACGTGCGTGCGTTAGAGAAGCAAACAGCGAAATTGTAAATTGTAACTTTATAAAACGCGACCCTGATAAGATAACAAAGTAGTACTTAGTTCTACTTCGGGTCTATTTATTTAAACAATTGACATTAGTTTGAAACTTTTTTGTGATATATATATATATATATCAGTAGGCTTAGCACATGATTGGTGCGACAGTATGTCGCCGCGAGATAGATCTCCCGTCCTTTGCTAGCTATATTAACAAAAGAGGGACGGATAGTCTATCTCGCGGCGAGATACTGTCGCGCCAATCATGTGCTAAGCATACTGGTTAGCTTAGAACTGACAACTGTCATAGATCAAGGTTCCCCGGGCTGGCTATAAAAAGCACCTTCTCAAATAGACGGCAATTTTATTTTTTCTGTGGGTAGACAGGTATTTAGGCATACATTTTTTTAATTTGCCATCTTTTTTACTGTCAGAAAGAAATTGTTGGATAGAGTACATGTGGTAATATTTGAACGCATCTATCTAATTTTGATGGAAGTTGACATGACATTTGACATTACTGACATTGACAATTTTGACATGACATAACATAACCGGAATTAAAATAAAATAATTGCTATTTTCGCATGCTATGCTCTGCTACTGATAACAAATTAGTTAAATCCTCATGGCATTAGAAAGCTAGCTGCTAAATTATTAAGAATCACTTATACATTTACTTCTTGAGGCTACAGAATGGTGAGGATTCATATTATAATCTATCATCTATCCAAAATAATTACGCTGTGATGTTTACATATTGTATGTATGTTACGAATAAAATAAGAACTACTCGTCTATTGATAAGTTGAATTGCGTGATTTCTTCTTAGTTTCTGGTTATTTCAATGCTTGAGCATTCACATGTTTTTGTTTATGTTTCCCTACCTTTATTTCAATAATTTGTCACTTGAGGCCGTAAAATGAAGTCTCATTCGTGAAGTTTAAAATTGTTTTGTTTTACATTCAGGTTCTGCTAATTCGGATCAAGCACGGGTCGGGTCATGCAATGCATTGGGTTCATAAAATCCATTTTTAGGGTATTTATCTTATTAGTATTAGATACCTAGTTAATATTTTTGGGATCAATCTACGCAGTGAGGTCCTTAAATGAGACAATATATGGCGCCAAAACGTAATTAGTGAATTATGTACAAATTAATCGATGTTATGTAATTGATAGGTACCTAAATAATTACTTAACCCTCTGCATTTGAGGTAAATAATGTTTATTTGACATTTCCATGCATTTGGGTATACTTCACCTCATATGCCAAAGGTTAATCTCGTGGTGGAATACTGTTTTGTCCACAATTCATTTTCACTTGATGGATGTACATAAAGTATAATAATAATAATTTATTCTGAACTTCAGGAAGTTATAAAATCACAGAATATCCCTGAACTTGGATTGCGTGTCAGCATCTATAGGCCTCCTCTAACAGCTTCACACCATACACAAAATAAACAAGACCAAAAAGAATAAATAGAGAGGCAATACAATACAATATTCTTTAATGCATACCTTAGCATAAATAAAACATCATGGAAATACTATTTAAATTTAATATTTACTTGCTTATGTTGTTTTAAATTAATAACCGTACCTGGGATAACTCGGGGCATTTATACGAAAGTGATGTAGCAAAATATTTTATCGACTGAAAATATATTGATGTTACTGTGAATAAAAACATCAAAATGTTATTCAGCATAAATAAATATTAGGTACTTACTCTTCAATTAAAATAAAAAATAAATTTAAATGGGTGGTTACGCGTTTATTTTAAAATAGTTTGCAAAATATACAAAAAAATCAATATTTAAATTGTCATTTTGAGTAAAATGACATCTGCATACAAGAGGCCCGATATCAGATATGACATTGAACCTCTGTACTGTAATCGAGAATGTTCAATAAGCACATCTTTTATTATAATTATATCGACATCTTTTTAATCAATATCAAATCCCTACAACTTGCCCCCAGTTATCCCAGGTATGTTAATAACATAAGCAAGTGGTATTTTTTTATTTATTTATATTAAATCTAAGGGAAGCTTATTTAGGTCAAATATAAATATGTTCTCTATGAAACTAGTCTCGTAACTCTTACTATTATTGTATTCTTAAAAAAAAAAGATGTCTGAAAATATTTATGTAATGACTGAACAAGTGTATTGCAACATTTATTACATCCTAATGTTTAAATTTAAACATTTGTGAGACATAATCTTAATTTTACTTATTTTACATGTGCCATCAGTCACCTGACATTACATTACTTTTATGTTTTTCTTAAGGTTCTCTCATAATTACCATTTCATATCCCTATTATGTATGAAAATGAAATTTTTTTCATAATTATCATAAAGTACTATCACAATTTAATAGAAATAAAAAAACACCCTGTGTATTGGGTTGAATGCTTAGCATAGTTTATCCTTGTTGACGTCACATCAGTAAATAAATAATACCAAGCAACAAATTGCATAAGTATGCCTACTGCGAATTTTATACAGGGTTACTTTTTCACCAGTAAAATACTAGCATTTTCTCTTACTACCCCTTTGGAACAAAATTAAAATACTAAAGTTCGAACTTATCCCCAAATTTAACAAGAAATGTGGACGTATTACGCACATATCGACGTGCATAACTAGCAAAACGCTCGAACTGTCAACTGTTTGTTTAAAATGTCATCGCGCGCGGCGCCGCGGGGGCGGGTTGTAACACCCCTCCCCGCCGCCGCGCGTCATACCGCACCGTTGACGCCTTGTAATTAGTGCACCCATTATGTTAGATTTGCATGAAGGGTAAATCAATAAAAAATAACAACTAAAAAGTGTTGATTTTATTTGATAAATGTGATCTATTATTGATACCAATGATATGGTAAACGTTATTGCACCAGCGAAAAAGTAACCCTGTGTTGTCAAATGAAGGTGCATTTTATTTGGAATTTTGTTACATGATACCAAGTTATTGGTGTGTGGGGCATGAAATGTTCTGACCTAATAGTCATTGGTGACAAAAGGGATAAACAAACAAATTTCAAAACTAAACATGTTTGTTTGGTGTTTGTAGTCACTGGAAAATGCCAATTGTTAGTATTAAGATGGACAGTCATGTCTATCTTCAAAAAAGCAAGCTTCAAAAAGCAGTCATGCTTAGATGAATTAATTATCAATTAATTAATCGTTTTTTGAAAATTGCATATCTGATACTGGTAACTATGAAAATCTGACTAAATAATTAAATTGTCACCTGAACCCTCTCTGGTTGCTAAGGAACACCTCAATGAATTTTAAATTCAAAGTATGGATTGATTTGAGTGATACCTATAGTACGAATCCTTTTCACAAACGAGGGGTTAAGGAATCAAGGGGTTAATCATTTAATCAACTTTGTAGTCATGTCCATACTATTGCGAACTCCGATGCTCATTTGTCCTATCTCTGAAAATGGCTGACAAAAATGTACTTGTATTTGTTTGCAGGCATCCTCGTCAGCCGCTGGTGCAGGCACAAGTGCCGACTCTGACGGAGAGGAGCAGGAGGACCCTTCGTCCTCTTCACTAGTCTTCGAGGTCGCTGATGCCCTTGATGACTTGAGCTTGGACAATGATGACGAGGATTCATCTGTTAGTTATCATATCTTTTACACCAATAACTATGAAAACCGTTGTAAATCAAGTTTCATGAAATTATTAATTTAATCAACTTTAGAGTTTATGTCCATATTATTTTCAACAATGACGCACATTTGTCCGATCTCTGCTTATAAGCCAGGCGCGGATCCAGGACTTCGTCGAGGGGGGGGGGGGGGGCACTGACCTATGATATGATAGTATTTTAAACTTAAAACAGCATCTAGCCATACGTAAGGCATCTAGCCATGTCAAGGGAGGGAGGGGGGGAGTCGGGCAAGTGCTTATTGCTCCCCCTGGATCCGCGCCTGTTATAAACATATCCTAATAGGAACTTTAACCCAGGAATGAGTAGGTAGCTTACTGAAGCATAGCTGACATTGATATCTTGATGTCTGCATATGACATGCATATTCTTTGATGTTGCTAGAACAAGGAGGTCTCGGATGAGCTAGCAGCCTTCAGGCAGCAATGGCAGCGGGAGCTGGAAGCCACGCCGTCTCCGCAGCGCGAGGTGCCCAGGCAGCCGACGGAGCCCTTCACTGAGGAGGACAAGGTATATTATTATTATTCATCATCATTTTAGCCGTTTATCGCACACTGCTGAGCATAGGCCTCTCTTCCTGCACGCCACTGGTCCCGGTCCTGTGCTAATCTCATCCAAAAGTGACCCGCTTTTTCGAATATCGTCCTCCCATCGAGCGGACGAACGCCTTGCGCTTCTCCCGTCTGAAAGCGGCCACCAATCCGTTCACATTTTGGTTCACCTGCCATCACCCATCACGCTGCCTGGCAATACTCGTATGTCATGCCCAACTCCACCTCAGTTTGGTAATAACGTTCCGACGTCTTTCAATTCGACTTCGTGCGACGTCGAATCTCGGTATTCCTCATATGGTCTTGTAGCCTGATGCCGAACATGGCGCGCTCCGTGGCTCTTTGTGCTACTCTTATTTGATGCATAGCCTCCTTAGTGAGCGTCGCATGTCTAGGCACCGCATGTTATTGTGTATTGAGCGATCTCCTTGTATAGACACCTCATAATACGATCGTGTTTCTTGTTTTGATCAAGGCCTTAACTATGTAGAATTGTTTTGCTATCGACCCTTATATTACAGTATGAGTGAATTTACGATTTGGTGTGACAGGCGAAACAGCTGTTCCGCGAGGGCGTTGACCTGGAAAGGCGTGGGAAGTTGTATGAGGCCATACAGCACTACAAACGAGCCATGCAGATAATGCCCGACGTCGAGACCCGGTTGTATGAGAGCGCTGAACCGAGGGACACTCCGGAAGGTAACTACAAAGTACACACAAGTCTTTCTACCACAACCTCCTTCAGCTTTTGTGGGTTAATAACTATGAATCCATAATGGGGTTGTAGTAGCATATTTCCCACCTTATTTTACGAGCAGTGGAGTACGGATTCTTATGTATCAATAATGATTAGCGATAATGGTACATGAAGTATTCCGGTTCTGTTTATTACTAGGCTGTATTGTATTGGCAGTACTAGGTATTCATCTCTTTACGCATTAGGTTGACTCGTTGGAAACCAACACTCCGGTTATAGGGAATTTAATGAGTGTTTCAACGGTAATAATGCTGCCACCCAAGTTACGCTGACGGCAGGTAAAACGATCGAAAAATTCCCTCATACAATCAAAGTTAGTCCACAATATTGTTTGTCGTGTAATATTAACCCGTTCTTTCACAGAAGAGTCAGAGACGGAGGAGGTGGTCCGCGTGGAAGCGCAAGTAGACGACGAAGACTTCATAGAGGGGGAAGATCTGCTCACGCGTCTCCAGCGGCTCCAAGCGCGGAGGGGGGTACTCTGCGAACCGGAGCTGGTGGCCAGGGTTAGTGTAGTGTACCAGCAGGAGGCTTCATAGAGGGGGAAGACCTGCTCACGCGTCTTCAGCGGCTCCAAGCACGGAGGGTGCTGTGCGAACCGGAGCTGGTGGCCAGGGTTAGTGTAGTGTACCAGCAGGAGGCTTCATAGAGGGGGAAGACCTGCTGATGTATCTGTAGAGGTTCTAAGCGTGGAGGGGGGTACTGTGCGAACCGGAGCTGGTGGCCAGGGTTAGTGTAGTATACCAGCAGGAGGCTTCATAGAGGGGGAAGACCTGCTGATGTATCTGCAGAGGTTCTAAGCGTGGAGGGGGTACTGTGCGAACCGGAGCTGGTGGCCAGGGTTAGTGTAGTATACCAGCAGGAGGCTTCATAGAGGGGGAAGACCTGCTCACGCGTCTCCAGCGGCTTCAAGCGCGGAGGGGCGTGCTGTGCGAGCCGGAGCTGGTGGCCAGGGTTAGTGTAGTATACCAGCAGGAGGCTTCATAGAGGGGGAAGACCTGCTGATGTATCTGCAGAGGTTCTCAGCGTGGAGGGGGTACTGTGCGAGCCGGAGCTGGTGGCCAGGGTTAGTGTAGTATACCAGCAGGAGGCTTCATAGAGGGGGAAGACTTGCTCACGCGTCTCCAGCGGTTCTAAGCGTGGAGGGGCGTACTGTGCGAGCCGGAGCTGGTGGCCAGGGTTAGTGTAGTATACCAGCAGGAGGCTTCATAGAGGGGGAAGACCTGCTCACGCGTCTCCAGCGGCTCCAAGCGCGGAGGGTACTGTGCGAACCGGAGCTGGTGGCCAGGGTTAGTGTAGTATACCAGCAGGAGACTTCATAGAGGGGTAGACCTGCTCACGCGTCTCCAGCGGCTCCAAGCACGGAGGGGGGTACTCTGCGAGCCGGAGCTGGTGGCCAGGGTTAGTGTAGTATACCAGCAGGAGGCTTCATAGAGGAAGACCTGCTCACGCGTCTCCAGCGGCTCCAAGCACGGAGTACTGTGCGAACCGGAGCTGGTGGCCAGGGTTAGTGTAGTATACCAGCAGGAGGCGTCATAGAGGGGGAAGACCTGACGCGTCTCTAGCGGCTCCAAGCACGGAGGGGGGTACTCTGCGAACCGGAGCTGGTGGCCAGGGTTAGTGTAGTATACCAGCAGGAGGCTTCATAGAGGGGGAAGACCTGCTCACGCGTCTCCAGCGGCTCCAAGCGCGGAGGGTGCTGTGTGAACCGGAGCTGGTGGCCAGGGTTAGTGTAGTATACCAGCAGGAGGCTTCATAGAGGGGGAAGACCTGCTCACGCGTCTCCAGCGGCTCCAAGCGCGGAGGGTACTCTGCGAACCGGAGCTGGTGGCCAGGGTTAGTGTAGTATACCAGCAGGAGGCTTCATAGAGGGGGAAGACCTGCTGATGTATCTGCAGAGGTTCTAAGCGTGGAGGGGGGTACTGTGCGAACCGGAGCTGGTGGCCAGGGTTAGTGTAGTATACCAGCAGGAGGCTTCATAGAGGGGGAAGACCTGCTGATGTATCTGCAGAGGTTCTATGCGTGGAGGGGGGTACTGTGCGAACCGGAGCTGGTGGCCAGGGTTAGTGTAATATACCAGCAGAAGATTTTTTTTTATATTGGCACAACAAAGTGGCTCCACTCCACCTGATCGTCAGTGAAAAGTGGAGCCCAAATCGCAGCGAGGAGACCAGCAGTAACCTGTCAGTAGCCACCGCCTTGCCGGCCTTGCTGCAGCGGAGGGGCGTGCTGTGCAAGCCGGAGCTGGCGAGGGTCAGTGTAGTATACCAGCAGGAGACTTCATAGAGGGGGAGCAGACGCGGCTGCAGTGGCTGAATAGACGGAGGGGCTAATTAAAAAACAGGCCGATAATAAGAGTCGATTGAAAAAAAAAAACATAATTTTATATTTAATGAAAACATAATCTGACGTCGTTATTTTTGTGTTACGAAGTAACATTTTGTAACAACTTTTGGCACTGAAAAAGGGCGACAAATTAAAATTTTGTATGACTCATGTGATGATATACTAACTGTCGTATAGTTCTGGAAATATTATTTGACCGACTCTTATCTTACTTACGACCTTTTGTTTTGCATCATTAACAATAGAAAAGTGCTAGAATGCTGATTGTCTAGTACAGGGATCGGAAACCGTTATTATTTTCAAACCGTTACCATACGTCAACCCCAAACCATAATCATAAAGTTTTTGTTCTCATTAACCGGTACTTCTTAATGTTCTTTGACGGAACGCTTAATGGCCGATTCTGTTCTCAACGAACGGAATAATAACGGTTTTCCTAATTCTGTTGTAAGAGATGAACTGTCATGTCATGTTCTTCTTATAAAGTTTCCGTTACGGTTAATGTTCTTTCAAACGTTTTTGGCCGCGAACGCTAAGTTTAGTGTTCTTGGGAACGGAATAATAGTGGTTTTCCTGTCAAAATTGATTTGAACAAATAGACAATCACATGTGGTGCCTATTCTCCGATTAATCGAGATTGAATGTCGTATGGTTTGTATAAGGAAAACGTATTGAAATGACGTTTCGTGTCGTTTACTATTTTAATATTTATGGATACTGGAATAGAGACCCACTAGAAATTTAAAATCTGTTCCAAATTTAAACGCATAACCAAACATAGTTAAGGAAAAAGGACGCAATACACTACAATCTGCCAATTCGTTTTAAATCCTATGTCAAAAGGAAAAGCCATCAATTTAAGTGACAAAGTGGCACCTTTTCGTTCACCTTTTCACCGCCACGTCAAAAAATAAAAGCGAGCAACACACGCCAAGCAACAAATTGCATGTAAACAACTAACTCAACAAAGTAAGTATCAGCTTTGTAGTGTTAAACGAACATATATTTTATCAGTTATATCAATTCATTGGCGGCGAAAAAATGTCCTTACCTACTGTTATCAGGAGGTAATGTTATGATTACAGTCACGTTAATTCCTATAGCAAGGCTAGCATATCTTGTGTTTAACATCAACTTGCCGCCACACTTCTCTTTTTAATCTATACAATTAAAAAAAGACGCGTAGCTGAGAGTTGCTTGTTAATTCAGAGTTTGCAATCTGTCACCAACCTCTTTTGAGAAACTGAACTTGCTTTTCAAAAGAGGTCGATAGATCTGAGTCCGTAGCTATGTTAGCTAACGTGCCAATTAGTGATTTTATTCTCTTTGACTTATACTGATGGATATGAGTACCTATAGATGATTTTATGAGATAAATACACTTTAATGGTAAAAGGATACCTTCTTATCAAATTCAATATCACATCATCAGTCTAATACAGTAACAGTGGTCTTGACGTGGGCCTCTTCTATTATTTTATTTATACGTATGGGTACATTAGGTAGGACATAAATGACATAATGCCCATAATAGCCACGCTGGGCAAACGGATTGGTGATTGCAGTAATGTGTCCATTTTGATGAGGCTGCTGCCCTGCCTTCATCTCAAATAATTGGATCAGCGTAGCACCGTCCCTTAGTCGACTCTTATAACACCCATCGGAAAAGTTCTCCAACTTGGTAGGTGGCAAATATATTGTTACTGCCGCACCACACAGCCTAAATTCAATGTATATGACTATAAATATTAAGTACATTTTATATATGATATAACCACTTACAATAATATCAATCAAACACATAGAACCTTATTGCCCTTGTAAGTTATATGACCACAACATAGAACCATGTAATATCGTGAATTTTAGACTATTAGTTGATTATAGGTATTAAGATACAGGTTTCAGTAAAATATAGCTAAATACACATAGAATTACTACCGTAAAATTAGCCCACTTTGCCTCCATGGGAAATATTGCCCAAAACTTGAATTTTAAATAAATTGGTTATTATAGAAAAAAATTACATTCTTATGGCGGCCTAACTATTTTTAGTATACAATAGGGTGTTCTGCCTTTTCGCCGAATTTTTTTTGGCCGATTTTCATTTGCCAACCAACGTTTCGCCGACCTTTTACTTTGACAACTAACGATTACCAAATTTTTGTATGACAACGTTTCACTTGGCAGAATTATTGTAAAGCAGATTATTATAACGCAACTAAACTTTTGGCAGACTTATCATTTGTCAAATGGTTCACTTGACCGAACAACTCATGCACGAATAACGTTTCGCTGATGCAACAGTTGCCTTTTCATACGTTTGGCAAGTTACAAAGAACCCTACCCATACTTAATTCTTTCTTTGGCAAACTGAAAAACAAACCAACAAAAAAAACTATTTTCACTATTATTTATATGGTTTTTTTTTAACAGAAGGAAAAGATGAGCGAGCGAGCGAAGCGAGTGAGCAAAGCCTTCCAGTGCAGATCCGACTTGGCCGGGTTAGGTTAGAAGGTCAGGCGGGAGCGAAGCGTAGCGAGCTCCCGCCTGACCTTCGAGGTTATTTTTTTTTCTCGTCTCTAAAAAAAGATATGCTAGTATTCATATATACTGTACAAGAAAATAATAAAAAAATAGAAAAAGGAGGCATTTCAAAAAAAAGGTAATTGCCTGTGTAAAATTTGCCCCAAGTGAAAATGGCATCTTTGTAAATAAATTCCTTCAAAAGTTGATCGAATACTCTGTATCGCAGCTTTTTCGAAATCCAATACGCATTATTAGGTACAAGATCGATTCCATTTTCATTGCCGTATTATATTAATAGTTACATAAATAATATTACGTAGTTGCTAAACGAAAATGTACTTAATGAAACATTTGGTAAACAATTTAAACAACGAAGTGTATATTACGTCAAGTAAAACATTCGGCCATATGAATGTTGGCATTTTGAAAATTTGCTTTGTAAAACACCGACCAAATGTTAAGTTGGCAACTGTGAGGTTGGCAAATAAAACAAAACATTTTAATAAGTTGGGAAATGAACATTCGGCGAAGTAAAATTACGCGAAACGTGAGTTGGGAAATGATATTCGGCCATATAATTTTCGGCGATAAATAAGAGAACCATAAAATAGATTATGTGAGAAGCAACACCAAGTATGACTTTTGCGTCTATCTTCATCTAGTTGTTTGCTAGAGCTTCTTGAGTGAGGTTGGTTATTTGGCGGGCAAAATCTTGGCAAAATATAGACATAAATTTCTCAAAACAGGGTGGTATTAAATGAAAAAAAACCCATGACCTGTAATAAAATGACAACAGTAGATTACATTGATAGTAGTTTTATTGGAAAAAGCTAATCAGAAAATAAGTTATGGCTTTGGGCAATTTTATCCAGTACTTTAGCAAACGGGGGTCCATATTGGCACTTATACAATTTTTTCTTCGAATTTTTTTACTAATACCGTTTTTTACTCATAATCATCATTACCCCGAAAATTTTATCTCATACTTTTTTTCTTACTAAAAATTATACTTCTACCTACAATAATCATAACGATTTTTATTTCGAAATTTTATCCTCCTAAAGTCGTCAAGTAGATTAATCTATACTCATAAAGTTATTCGAAATAAATTGTTCATTTATAAACATTTTCCCATTAGGTTCACTCTGTTGTGGTATAATTCTTTTATGAATAACATAAACTATGTAGTCATAATGGGCTTTGTGCAGAAACTGTTGTGGCATACTCAACTTTAGTATATTTCTTTGTGGCAGATTTCGAGTTGTTCGAATATTATTCGAGCATAATTTCGATGCTCCTATTTATGATGAGGCATAATCTGGATGTGCATAAAAAGTATCGGCATAGTTTGTTTTAGCATAACAGAGAATGAATAATTACAACCTCTCAATATAATCAAGGTAGTAGTAATATTTTGTACGTTACTTACTGTGTTACTGAGCTGAGTACTTTCTAGGTTCCTAAAAAAAAAAATAACCTCGAAGACTAAGGCGGAAGCAAAGCTCCCGCCTTAGTCTTCTAACCTAACCTATCCGAGTCGGATCTGCCCCGGAAGGTTTTGTTCGCTCGCTTCGCTCGCTCACTGCAGAAATTTTCACCCTCACAGCAAATTCTGCCTGACGAAAAAGGCAAGTTTCGAACATGTGGCTACATGCCCAAAAAAAAATGCAAATCTAATTTCTGTCTTTTAACACTCGGCGTAAATAATGATATGCCAAGATAGTTTCGGACAAAATAATATTCCAAATATTGTTATTTAAGCCAAGTGATGTTTCTGTCTCATTAAGTTGATGCCAAAATAGATTATACCAAGTCTGTTATGTCCTAAGCGTTTCGGACAAAAAAAGTTTAGAGGGAACCCGTTTAGTACAGTACCTACTCTGCCACAACCTGATTTGTGCAGGTAGCTAGTTTACAGTAATAGTACGATTTATATTTAATTAAACAAAAATAATTCATACATAAAACCAGTACAGATAAAAATAAATACCTATAACATTAGAATATATAGCATAAAATAAGTATAGTGAAAAATTATATAAACATAAAAGTTAGTACTAAAAATATGTATGAAAAACAATATTATGAAGATAAATAATTATATGTGATGATAATTATGAACAAAGATTATTCTAAATACCGATCGTTATGAAGTTAAATTGTATAAGAAAAATTTTCGGAGTTCCAATAATCTAAGTTGCAATTTTATAAATACTTTGGCGCACCCAGCAAACGGACATTGAAAACATTGCCCATCATGAAAAATAGCCTACAGTTGTCACTTTCAAGTTTTACCACTTTATGAAAATAGCGGAGGGTAATGTTTTTTTCAGTAAATTACGTTTTTATAACTCCGTTATTTTATATTACGTGTACAATATGTTCGGAACCAATAACTATACTCTCAATTGTCAGTTTCGTTGTCTGCTGCTTCGTTAGTGGGCTGATATTTATATCAATATAATATTATCTTGATTCCCATTCAAAAAACGGTTTTATTATTATTGCATTAAAACAAATAATACATTTTGGACTGTTTTACTTCACTAGTATATTAATACTTTGAACAAAAGTTAAACGTCTTTAGTTAAGATATCTACTTAAAAGTGACAACCCTAGCATTTGCGAATTGCGTTAGTGGACCTTGTATGAAAAAGAGCGAAAACGGGTAGGTAACATTGCTCAACCAATTTACTCAAAATTGTTTATACTTATCCCTGAGTTATAAACATGAAATGGTAGAATTGCCCAAAAACCTTCTGTGATCGTAGTATTATTGTCATACAAGCTATTTTTAAGCACTAAATTGAGGTGGGCAATGTTGGTCAAGAACGAGATTACTTTGCTCGCCTTCTATAGGTGCATTCAGACCAAAAGAACATTCGCTATTCTAACCTCCCACTCTACGAAATTCGATCGTTACACAAAACGTGATTGGTTGATTTCGTAGAGCGGGGGATAGAACAGCGAATGCTCTTTTGGTTTGCACGCACCTTAAAACGACAAAAACCTGATCTAAATGATGATCTAAAAATTATTTCTTCATGTGAGCCGATTCGTACGATCACAGTGCACATGCTGAGCAGAAAAAACTTCAAGGTTTCATAAATTTTTTTGAGATATTTTAGGATTTCCGAAAAAAGCTTGCAATGTTGACTACTTAGTTTCACGGTACTATGAAAAAATGTAACATACAACCTTGTAATTATAATATTGCGGCAGCAAAATATTTGGCCAGCGTTGGGATCACGCAAAATAGGCACGTTAGATGTCGAGTTGCGGAAAATGGCGAGAATACAATATCAAAAAACCGGCCAAGACCATGTCGGGCCATGCTCAGTATAGGGTTCCGTAGTTATTTGAAAACGGCTGGGCCGATTACGTTCGAAATGGTTTTATTTTTAAACCCACAGCCCACCAAAGTTTTTATTCTACCACTTTGTTAGCATAATTAATATGTACCTATACCAAATTCTAGTACTAACGGCCACTGAGCTATGCTGCGGACAGACAGACGGACAGACGGACATGGCTAAACTATAAGGGTTTTTTGTTTACTACGAAACCCTAAAAATATCGCATGAGGAAAAAAACCGGCCAAGTGCATGTCGATCCATGCTCAGTATTAGCGTTCCGTAGTTGGTCGAAACTGGCTAGACCAATTATGTTCAGGATAGTTAGTATTATCTATCAGCTTGCCTTAAGCCAAATATGTAAGATATTTTTCATATTTTTCGAAATAGTGAATTTGGAAAAAACCTATACTCTTTTTGAAATACCTATTCACGGATACCCCACATTGTATTCACGTGTAGGGGAGGAACCCCAATAGTTTTTTTTTGGATATTTATTATTCGAGTTTGTCGGCTTAAGGGCTTGTCCATTAATCACGTCATACTGTATAGGGGGATGGGAGGGTCATGAAAAAATCACCAATTAGCACCATAGGGGAGGGGGGGGTCATCAGACAAATCACGTGTAATTTTTTGTTACTCTCGAATCTGCTGAACAGCATTATAGCCAGTAAAAAAATCTTTACTTTTTTATAAAATACTTTTTAAAACTTCGCGATCATTTAGCTCGTAGTTGGCAAACAAGTACGTAAATTCAAGTGTTATTAAAAGGACTACTTCAGTTGGCAAAAAAATACAAAAATATCACCAAATATCACCATGGGGGCTGGGGGGGTTTAAAACATACCAAAATCGTATGACGTGATTAATGGACAAGCCCTAACTAATATGTATACCTACAACTAATTGCAAATGGTCACTGATCTAAGCAATGGGCGGACAGACAGACGGACTACCGCACGAAACGATACATGAAGAGTGATAGAGCGCTGACACACTCTAGCACCATGCTAAGAAGAGTATGCTGACGGATAGACAGACGGACTAACGGACAGACAGACGGACAGACGGACATGGCGAAACTATAAGGGTTTTTTATTTTTTTATTTGAACTATGCCCGATCATAACAATTTTTTTTTAACGAAAAAAGTGTCAACGCTTTCACAGCCAGTAACAAAAAAGCTCGTTTAAATTTGAATTCTAAAATGTTATTAACAGAGTTCTTAATCACAATTGCGGAAATAACGCATAATTTATTTTTATTTTTTGTTACTGGACATTGTTTTTTTTTGTGTTTGTTAAGAATTATTTCTATTTCTAGACGGATCCAAGAATAGATGGATGGAAAGAAGGACTAACCAACAGATAGAAAGACAGTCAGACGGACGGACGAACAGACAGACAGACTGACATGACGAAATTGTAAGGGCTCCTAATTTACTACGGAACCATAAAAAGTACTTACACCCAGAATAATTGAAAAGGCAATCATTTCAAGTAATATCCGGTCGAAATATGTTTCTTTGCAGAAATAAACGGGCAGACAGACGGACGGACAGACATACAGACCGATAGACAAACAAACAGACAGACAACGGATGAACAGATGAACAGACAGACAGACATACAGACACATCGACACACAGACAGACACTCAGATAGATAGACAACAAGATCCACAGATGAACAGACAGACAGACAGACAGACAGAAAGATCGACAGATGAACAGACAGACGGCAGACCGTCAGACAGACAGACAAACAGACAGACAGACGGAGATGGCGAAAATATAAGGGTTCCTAATTTACTACAGAACCGTAAAAAGTTATTACAGCCAGAATAATTGAAAAGGCAACCATTTTAAATAATATCCGGTCGAAATATGTTTCTTTGCAGAAATAAACGGTTGGAAAGACGGACGGACAGACATACAGACCGACAGACAAACAGACATACAAACACACAGACAGACAGACAGACAGATAGACAAACAGACGGATGGACAGATGAACAGACAGACAGACATACAGACAGACATACAGACAGACACATAGACGGATAGACAGAAAGATCGACGGATGAACAGACAAACAGACAGACAGACGGAAAGATCGACAGATGAACAGACAGACAGACGGACAGACAGACAGAAAGACAGACGGACGGAAAGATCGACAGATGAACAGACAGACAGACGGACAGACCGTCAGACAGACAGACAGACAGACGGACGGAAAGATCGACAGATGAACAGACAGACAGATGGACAGACCATCAGATAGACAGACAGACAAACAGACAGACAGAGGGATGAACAGATGAACAGACAGACATACATACAGACAGACAGACATTTCAAGTAATATCCTGACGAAATATGTTTCTTTGCAGAAATAAACGGGCAGACAGACGGACGGACAGACAGACAGACAGACCGATAGACAAACAGACAGAAAACGGATAGACAGATGAACAGACAGACAGACAGACATACAGACAGACAGACGGACATGGCGAAAATGTAAGGGTTCCTAATTTACTACAGAACCGTAAAAAGTACTTACAGCCAGAATAATTGAAAAGGCAACAATTTTAAATAATATTCGGTCGAAATATGTTTCTTTGCAGAAATAAACGGGCAGACAGACGGACGGACAGACAGACAGACAGACCGACAGACAAACAGACAGACAACGGATAGACAGATGAACAGACAGACAGACATACATACAGACAGACAGACGGACATGGCGAAAATGTAAGGGTTCCTAATTTACTACAGAACCGTAAAAAGTACTTACAGCCAGAATAATTGAAAAGGCAACAATTTTAAATAATATCCGGTTGAAATATGTTTCTTTGCAGAAATAAACGGTTGGAAAGACGGACGGACAGACATACAGACCGACAGACAAACAGACATACAAACACACAGACAGACAGACAGACAGATAGACAAACAGACGGATGGACAGATGAACAGACAGACAGACATACAGACAGACAGATAGACAGACACACAGACAGATAGACAGAAAGATCGACGGATGAACAGACAAACAGACGGAAAGATCGACAGATGAACAGACAGACAGACGGACAGACCGTCAGACAGACAGGCAGACAGACGGGCGGAAAGATCGAAAGATGAACAGACAGACAGACGGACAGACCGTCAGACAGATAGACAGACAAACAGACAGACAGAGGGATGAACAGATAAACAGACAGACATACATACAGACAGACAGACATTTCAAGTAATATCCGGTCGAAATATGTTTCCTTGCAGAAATAAACGAGCAGACAGACGGACGCACAGACAGACAGACCGACAGACAAACAGACAGACAACAGATGGACAGAACGGAAAGATCGACAGATGAACAAACAGACAGACATACAGACAGACAGACGGACATGGCGAAAATGTAAGGGTACCTAATTTACTACAGAACCCTAAAAATATCTTACAGCCAGAATAATTGAAAAGGCAACCATTTCAAGTAATAACCGGTCGATATATGTTTCTTTGCGGAAACAAGCGGACGGACAGACGGACGTACAGATAGTCAGTCCGTTCAGATAGACAGACACACAGACAGAGAGACAAACAAACAGACAGAAAGATCGGCAGATGAACAGACAGACAGACGGACAGACCGCCAGACAGACAGACTTACAAACAGACAGACAGACAGACATACAGACAGACAGACAGACAGAGGGATGGATGCAAAATGCAAGGGTTCCTAATTTACTACAGAATCCTAAAAAGTACTTACACCCAGAATAATTGAGAAAGCAATAATTTGGAGGAAACAAACGGACGGACAGACAGACATACAGACAGACAGACAAACAGACTGACAGACAGACAAACATACAGACAGACAGGTGGATGCACATGGTGAATCTGTGACGGTTTCTAATTTACTACAGAACCCTAAGAAATACACCCAGAATAATTGTAAAAGCAATAATTTCGAATACTATCTGGTCGAAACACGTTTCTTTGCGGAAACAAACGACCGTATAGACGGACGGACAAACAATCAGACAGACAGAGAAACAAACAGACATACAGACAGACGGATGGACAGATAAACAGAAAATATACTTTCATTCGCCAAAGAAATTTTCGTTTAAATTTGAACTTTACTACGATGTTAATAGAGTTCAAGATCACAACTGCGGAAGTAACGAGCTAAGCCGAGTTTAGACCTGGGTCGCGTTTTATAAAGTTTCATTTTACAATTTATTTATTTTTTTATTTTTATACCACGTCGGTGGCAAACAAGCATACGGCCCGCCTGATGGAAAGCAGTCACCGTAGCCTATGGGCGCCTGCAACCTCAGGGTGTCACATGCGCGTTGCCGACCCAATAAAAATAACGTTGGCACAACAAAGTGGCTCCACTCCACCTGATCGTAAGTGTTACAATTTCGCTGTTTGCCTCTCTAACGCACGCACATGATATATTGGCTAGAAAGAGAGACAAACGGCAAATTGTAAATTGTAACTTTATAAAACGCGACCCTGCAAGTTTTGAAAAAAAGAGTTGTAGATATTTGCCACTAATTCCTACCAATATTTGCCGTGTGGTGACGGCAGTAAGAATATATTTTGTCACCACCCCAACTCCTCCTGTGGGTGTCGTAAGAGTCGACTAAGGGATTGAAGTGTCACTGACTATTATTTGATAAAAGATTGATGATGGGCAGCAGAGTCATCATAGTGGACATACTACTGCGATCGCCAATCCGCTTGACCAGCGTGGCGATTATGGGTATGTCGGAGACATGAGTTACAAAATCTAGAAAACGATAAGCAATGTTTTGCTTGGAGTGGTCTTTGCTTGATCCATGCAGGTAGATGATAAATCAGGTTGGGATCTACCCACCTATGAACAGGTGGTTGGTGACCTGACAGTATAAAAGGTCACTACTGCAGTGTTCATCAATTCATTCTCGTGTTAGACATTGAACGATTCACTCTTGTCTTGTTATGTGAAGGGTTTACATTCTTACGAAGGAAGTTATTTCTATGGGGTATGCATCTATGCATGGACGCAAGCTTAGAACTCTCCATTCGTTTTCTACT
The DNA here is from genome assembly GCA_025490895.1 of Thaumatotibia leucotreta. NCBI lineage: Eukaryota > Metazoa > Arthropoda > Insecta > Lepidoptera > Tortricidae > Thaumatotibia > Thaumatotibia leucotreta. The sequence goes on from JALPQI010003252.1 coordinate 22,406, forward strand.
AGTGCGTAGATGCGTAGATACAGTATTCTGAGTACTGTTAGTAACGAGCAGCTAGGAGGCATAACTGAAATCCTACCCCTCTTAGCTCGGCTGTCGTTCGGGCTCTCCGTTAGGTATTTACCTCCTAATGCGCCTATACGCATAGTAAATAGGAGAGGTCTACGTCCAGCAGTGGACTATCAGTCGCTCGCTCACCGCGAACCGGTTTGAACGCATCGGCAACAACTAAATATCGCTCACACCCATAAATTACGGTGAAAAATGACAAATCATAAATGTGCTAAGTGCTCTAAGGTGGTAAATAAAAAGTCCCCCGGATTAATGTGCTCTAAGTGTGTAAAGTGGTTCCATGCATCGTGTATGGCCTTGTCTACGGAGCAGCTGAGTATGTTACAAGCTACGGACTCCGTGGATTGGAAATGTCGTACCTGCATGGGGCCTGCGAAGTCGAAACGATTGTCATGTATCCTGCCAGAAGATGAGGATGACAATACCGATACCGAGATCCTGACGCAAAGCGTAGCCAGTAACATCCTTAAGGAGCTGCGCCGTGAAGTGCGTGAATCAATACGTATAGAAATACAATCGTCACTCCAATTCTACTCTGACAAGATCGACGACTATGAGACTAAACTGAAAACATTTGAAGATAAAGCGAGTGCATGGGAAAAACAGTGTTATGATCTGAGAAATCTATATACAAATGTCAGAACACAAAATGAGGCACTGGAACAAAGATTGGCCGTATTAGAGCAAGCCCAGCTGGCAGAATGCGTCGAGATATGTGGCGTGAAGGAAAGCGTAAACGAAGATATTACCACAGTTTGCGAAAACGTTTGCAATGCATTTAAAGTCAGCCCTGACGCGATAATAAAAGCCTACCGCAAGCACAGGAAGGCTAACGCGAGAAATGCAACGTCAACGTCATCAACCATAGTTGCTACGCTACGTGAAGGTCACAAGGACAAATGGCTCTCGGCTTCAAAAACGTCACACATTACGGGTAAAGACATCGGCTTGAATGATGAGGGTTGTACGCGCACCAAGTAGCTGCACGATGACGTCACTAGAACTGGTCTTCATCACCACCTCCACCGCGCCCGCCGGTGCCCACCTCACCCCGCAGAAACGGATCATCTTAGAGCGCGACACAAGACGCACGCATACTTACACTGCAAATTACCTATGTTAAACCTTTAATACATCAATTTTGGAAACTAAATTTTGTTTTGCTGAATTCATCGCAAACAAAGTGGCGACCGTGACAGGACTTACTACTTACAATCTTCTACGAAGTTATAAGAAGCAGAAGGAAATTTGAAAATCAACGGTCAAGTAACGGAACTTCAACGGAGAACAAAGACTTCGCTACAGGGCCTGCTGGACTACTTCGGCTACGATTCCAGAGGTCAACCTAAGGGAAGTGATCCGTTCCTATTTTTCTTACTTTCAATTCCTAGATCCTTTGTTTCTTTTGTGTGAAAGCTTAGCTAGTTCTCAAACAAACTATTGAGGTATCTTGCTTTATGCGTACTTCCTATGCTTATGAGCTCAGAATAACTAGTTACTTAAATATAATAAAATAAATTGATTTAACTACGCTGTCTATGCGCGCTCTTATATACGTACTTTAAATTTAAAATAGCACGATAACTAGCAAAATAAAGCACTTGAAATATTGTTGCTAATAATCTTTGATGCATTTAATAATTAAATAAACGCTATACCTAAATATTATATACCTAAATACTAGTGAATCAGCTTTGATACCTAATTACCTATTTTACTACGTCTATGTGTTTTATATTTAAACTAGGACGCTGCTAGATAGGTTGCTATACCTAGCATATTTGGCGCCTAACCGCGATAGTAAGCGGCTATCCTTTTTGGTGATCCTAAAGGTGGCACATGCGCGTTGCTGAACCTTAACGATATTTTGTCTTCTATTAAATTTATTTAAAGTTACGGCTTGCTTGGGCTGAAAATCTTTGAACATTTAAATTAACGGTTTAGTACCTATAGATTCTAGAAAATCGTAGAATTTGATTTTTATTTTCCTACCCACTTTCAAAATTATTAATAATTTCTTTGTCTCTTTAATGTTTTAATGATTTATTGCTGATAATTTCAGCAACAAACGCCGAATACCTACGCGCTTGCGAATCAGCTGATGCAAGGTTGGCGCAGGCGCCGGTGGAACGGATCAGCTGACGACGGCTACCTAAGTACCTAACTACCTACGCTGGATAACTGGTTTGACTGCACATTTTTACTTTATTTAGCTCATTCTTTGTTCCGTATTTTATTTCGTTGGTGTGTTTAACATGTCGGAAACTGAATTAAAGGATCTTTTAAAGAGACGTGGTACGATTAAAGGCCGCGTAACTAAATGTAAAGAATATTTAACGACTTTGGCTCAAATTAGACCTTCTGAGCTAACTAGTGCTCAAATAAAGGAGGTTTCCTTGAGATTAACTAAATTTCAAGAATTATTTGTTACGTTCGACGATTTACAAACACAAATTGAACTTTTAAGTACGGACGTTGACGAGCAACTTCGAGAAAGAGATTTTTTGGAAAGTCAATTTTATTCGCTGATAGCTACAGCGGAGGAAATATCTGAATCAGTAGCTCCAAATAAGAATAGAGTCGAGGGTTCCGTAGTTTCCAATGCATCGGGCAGTTGTCATGGATTTAACGCGGTTAAACTACCCACTATTAAACTTCCGAATTTCGACGGTAACTATTTAAAATGGTTGGAATTTAGGGACACGTTCGACTCGCTAATTAATTTAAACGAATCTATACCGGATATCAACAAGTTTCATTATTTAAGGTCCGCTTTAGAGGGCAGTGCTACTGTTATAATAAAATCGATCGAATTTACCTCGGCGAATTACAAAGTTGCGTGGGACCTATTATGCGATAGGTATAATAATAAAAATATACTTATAAATAATCATCTGAAGGCATTGTTCAACGTCGAACCAATTTCGCGAGAATCTTACAAGGCTTTACGTTTTCTTATAGACCATGTATCTAAACATTTAAGAGCACTTAGTACTTTGGACTTACCTACGGAGCAATGGGACGTTTTGGTGATATTTATGATGTCATCTAAATTAGACGTGACTACTAATAGAAAGTGGGAAGAGTACAAAAATACCCTTTCCAGTTTACCGACCTTACCTGAATTTAATACCTTTCTCCGCAATCGTGCTGATGTACTGGAAACTACTCAAGGTATCAGGTTTGAAAAATCAGAACATAAACCTCACTTCAAGCCGCAACAGTCTGTAAAATCGTTAGCAACTACTAGTACAGAAGTTTATAAGGCATTTAAGTGTAGTATCTGTAAAAATGATCATCGTGTTTATTTATGTCCTACATTTTTAGATATGAGTATGGAGGACAGGCAAACAGAAATAAATAAATTAAAATTATGTGCTAACTGTCTTCGTGAAGGGCATAATGCAAACCGATGCCGCTTGAAGGGATGTTGTAGGTTATGTAAAGGTAAACACAACAGTTTGCTACACAAGGAAACTGAGAATTTACTCCAGAAACAATCGTTGACGGCCGCTGTCGTCGCGATGCCCGTATCTCGTCTTAAAGAAGTATTACTGTGCACGGCTATTGCCGATGTAGTAAATCCTCATACTAATATACGTCAAACGGCACGGGTTTTCTTAGACGTAGGAAGTCAATCTTGCTTCATAACTAAGAATTTAAAAAATAAATTAGGTTCATCGATTAATCGTGTAAATCCAGTGAACGTGTCTGGCCTGAATACTATCGGTTTTAATGTCGCTGAGCATTGCCAAGTTCAATTGTGTTCTCGCACAAGTTCATTTACAGTTGAGTTAACCTGTTTCGTTGTACCTAAAGTTACAGGCAACATGCCTGACAATGAAATTGATTTTGAAACTTTAAATATACCATCAAACATTCAACTTGCGGATCCCTCGTTTTATCAACCTTCACAGATTGATTTATTAGTAGGTGCAGATGTTTTTTGGGACATAGTAGGTATACAACGGATCCGGTTAGGTAGAAACAAACCTATACTGCTCGACTCTGAGCTAGGGTGGCTGGTGTCTGGCCCGCTTGGGAAAAATTCGACACAAAATAATATTTTGTGTAACTTTACTCAATTAGATATTCATGAGAGTATGAAAAAGTTTTGGGAAATCGAAGAATTGCCAACTAAAAGTAACTCGTATACTTTAGAAGAGCAATTATGTGAAAGTCACTTCATAAAAAATACTACTAGGCTGGATAACGGTAGGTATTCTGTGAAAATGCCATTTAAAGAGTTACCTGAGGATTCCTTAGGTGAATCATTTTATAGTGCAAGAGGTAGGTTCTTAAATCTTGAGAAAAAGTTGAATAAAAATTTGGAGGTCAAACAAAAGTATACTGAATTTATTAAAGAATACGAAGATTTAGGACATTTAACGGAAATAGCTCGGCCTTCTTTCGGTTATTACCACCCCCACCACTCAATTTTACGGGAACAAAGGGAAACTACTAAGTTAAGAGTAGTCTTTGACTCGTCTGCGAAATCATCATCAGGGAAGTCTTTAAATGATATCCAACTGGTGGGCCCGGTAATCCAGAGCGATTTGTTTTCCATTTTATTACGGTTTCGCATTCACAAGTTTGTTTTAACAGGTGACATAGAAAAAATGTATCGTCAGATAGAAGTAGATAAATCTCAACGTCACTTGCAACTTATCCTATGGCGAGATAGTGATGATAAACCTCTTAGAACGTTGCAACTAAATACAGTAACTTATGGTACTGCATCCGCGCCATTTTTGGCTACCAGATGTCTCGTGCAATTAGCTCAGGAATGCAATGATGAAGTCATAGCTAAAGTTATAACGCGTGATTTTTACATGGATGATCTAAACACCGGTGCAAATAGTGTGCATGAACTTAGAAAAATCTATACCGGTGTCACGGAAACATTAAACTCTGCTTGCTTTCCATTACGAAAATTTCGCACTAACTGCCCTGAATTGTTTGAAAATATGACTGATGTAGGTGAGGTTCGCGACTGGAATAAACAATCTAGCGTCCTGGGACTTAACTGGTCACCAACATCGGACATGCTTTTCTTTGCGGCTAACATAGAAATTGAGGAGGCTATTACTAAGAGGTCCGTCACCTCAATGACTTGCAAAATTTTTGATCCTTTAGGTTTATTGTCTGCAAGTATAATTAAAGCTAAAATATTTCTCCAACAATTATGGAGTAATAAACTTGATTGGGATGAGCCGATCCCTAGCAAAGATGCTCGTAAATGGTCTGAGTTTATTAGAAACTTATCTCAGTTGTCATCGGTACTAATACCTAGACATGCTTTAAATTTTACTGACTGTGAAATTGATCTTCATTGTTTTGTGGATGCCGCTCAGCACGCATACGGGGCCACAGTGTACTTACGAGCTGTAAATCGATTTGGGCAGGTAAGCGTACAACTGTTATGTGCCAAGGCTCGAGTGGCGCCGTTAAAAGCTCTAACAATACCACGCTTAGAGTTGTGTGGAGCCTTGCTGGGGGCACGACTGTGTAAAAAGGTTGTGGTAGCCCTGCCTTGTAATATTCGTAGCAAAACAATGTGGACAGATTCTACAATTGTGTTAGGGTGGTTAAAAACGCAATCACGGAACTTAAAAAGTTTTGTTTCTAACAGGGTAAACGAAATATGTGAGCTTTCTGAAGGTTTTACTTGGTTACATGTGCCCACAGATCAGAATCCTGCAGATCTAGCATCCAGGGGAGTTGATCCACAAAATCTTCAGGATTCTGACATGTGGTGGCGAGGTCCTTCCTTTCTACTCAAGGAAGAAAGTGATTGGCCTAGTCAAAAGTCTTTGCTGATAAATAATTTACCCGAACTAAAAGTATTTGTATGCGCAGAATCCGATGTTGAGACTAGCAGCGGTTCAATCATTGATTTTGAGAGATTTTCACAATTTAATAAGTTAAAAAGAATTGTGGCCTATGTATTGAGATTTATAAATAACTGTCGTAAAAAGTTATCCGCCAGTAATGGAACTCTAACTGCTGAGGAATTGCACGAATCCTTACTGGTATTGGTTAAACAGTCTCAATTGGAATCATTTGCAAACGACATTAGATTAATTTCAAAAAATAAATCATTACACCACAAGTCAAGGCTATTATCGTTGGATCCATTCATAGATTCTTTAGGAATTCTAAGAGTAGGTGGTAGATTACAAAATTCGAATTTTAACTTTGATAAAAAGCACCCTATCTTACTGGACGGTAAACATCACCTTTGTAAGTTGCTTATGAGAAATGAGCACATACGATTGCTTCATGCAGGTCCACAGTTACTCTTGGCTGCAGTGCGCGAAGAATTTTGGCCCATCGGTGGTAGAACCTTAGCTCGTAACGTAACGCGAAACTGTATTACTTGTACACGCATGCGTGGACAGGTAATCAAACCGATAATGGGCACCTTACCGGCTGTTAGGGTGACTTCCAGTTTTGCCTTTGAGACTTGTGGAGTCGATTTTGCAGGACCTTTTCTAATAGCTAGTAGAAAAGGTCGAGGCAGTACTATTACCAAATGTTTTCTTGCTCTGTTTGTTTGTCTGCAAACAAAGGCTTTACACTTAGAGACAGTCAGCTCAATGTCTACAGATGCATTTCTTCTTTGCTTGCGTAGATTTGTATCTCGACGAGGTAAACCACAAGTCATTTATTGCGATAATGGCACAAATTTTGTAGGTGCAAAGAATGAGTTAGGTAGGGTTATTAAAGCCAGCCGTCAGTCTGTCTCTGAGTACACTAGCGCTGAAAAAATTAAATTTGTCTTCAGCCCCGCATATGCACCACATTTTGGAGGCATTTGGGAGGCTGGTATCAAATCGGCTAAAACTCATTTAAAACGCATAGCAAGCAATGCTTCATTGACGTTTGAGGAACTGGCGACGCTCTTTACACAAATAGAAGCTATCCTTAATTCGCGTCCGCTATCTCCTCTCTCGTCCGACCCTAATGATTTATATCCCCTGACCCCAGGACACTTCCTTATTGGGCGACCTCTGATGTCTGTACCATCTCTGCCTGTCACTACCAAAAGGCCCAACCGTTACGAGAATATTGAGCAGCTGAGGCAACATTTTTGGGAGCGTTGGCGTAAGGAGTTCATCGCAGAGCTTCAACAGCGAACGAAATGGCAAACCAGACAGAGCGACTTATCCGTTGGAGACATGGTCGTCCTTAAAGAAGACAATTTACCCCCACTGCGATGGCGTCTCGGCCGCATCAGTCGACTAATACCTGGACCAGATGGAGTCAACAGAGTCGCCGATATTCTTACTACGAAGGGAACAATGAGAAGAGCGTTTAACAGAATTTGTCTCCTTCCGACATCGCCAGATATCTAAGCTAAGAAGAACCATCGTGATGCTGGCGTCAAACGTCTACATAATTTTCCACTATTTGAAAGAGTCTTTCAACCGGGGGAGCATGTACGCGCACCAAGTAGCTGCACGATGACGTCACTAGAACTGGTCTTCATCACCACCTCACCCCGCAGAAACGGATCATCTTAGAGCGCGACACAAGACGCACGCATACTTACACTGCAAATTACCTATGTTAAACCTTTAATACATCAATTTTGGAAACTAAATTTTGTTTTGCTGAATTCATCGCAAACAGGGTATAAAAGTATATATCCGTGAGCTCCTATCACCTCATATGTCTTATCTTCTGTGGAAGGCCAGGTCCAGCTTGAAGGACACTGCTCTTTATAAATATGTATGGTACACCAACGGCAAGGTATTAGCGAGGCAAACAGAAAATGGAAAAGTGCTAACTATTAGATGCGAAAATGATATTAAAAAATTGGTTAATAAAACGGAAAATATAAATGCGTCATAAAAAAAAATACCTACTCTGTAGCATTGGTTTTTTTTACTGTGCCTAACTTAATAAACTATAATCGTGAATTCATTCATTAGAGAGGATACATATGATGACTGGAATTCTTTTTCAGATAAAACAGAACTTAAAAACCACAACCACTTATGTGTATTCCATGTAAACATACGGTCAATGATCAAAAACTTTGGCAACCTAGAGTACATAGTGTCAAACAGCCCCCAAACAATACACGTTATCATACTAACGGAAGTCAATATAAAGGATGTGTGTAAGAACCTTTTCCAACTACACAATTACGACATGCATACAGAACTTCGAGCACACAGACGAGGTGGCGGCGTGATAGCATATATCCATAATAGCCTGTGCTTTACGAGGCACGATATACCTACTTACCACTCCGAGTGCATCATAGGAGAAATTGAAACACCCTACAATACAAAAATCGGCCTATGCGCAGTGTATCGGCCGCCTAACTTAAATAAATCGTCGTTCATTCAAGAAATTACTCGTATTGTCGGACTTTATCCAAGTAAGCAATCTTATATACTACTAGGTGACATGAACATTAATATATGCGAACAAAACCTGATACGTAATCAATATTTAGATTCTATGAGTGAAATAGGATTAGAGTGTGGCATAACGCAATATACGCGTGTTGAAAGTAAAGGTGATATGATAACAAAATCGTGCATTGACCATATTTTTCTACGTGCGACTACCCACCGAGAAGTGCATACAGCTGTGATAAATAACGCCATCGCGGACCACTACATAACCGGTTCTATTATAGTGCATAACTCAAGAACGACAAACTCTGGGGATAGGTACATAAATAAGTTGGATAACAAACAATTAGAGTGTGAGTTACGTAAAATAGACTGGGGACCTGCCTTAGATCTTGTTTACCCACGTGATATACTTAAATATATTACAGATCATTTTAGCGAATGTTACAATATGTGTACGAAAAAATGTAAAATAAAAAATGGAAAGCGACAGGAATGCAAATGGGTCAATAATCGTGTTATTTATATGACTAGAAAAAAAAAAGAATTATTTAAAATTTGTACACAAGATGAACAAAATAAAGAAAACAGAATATTATATAACAAATATAGAAACTTAACGAATAAATATATACAAAAAACCAGAGATAAATACATTAAAAACGAAATTTTAATTAATTTTAATAATCAGAAAAAAGTATGGGAAATAATAAACAAGATCTGCGGCAGGGTTTGCAGATCTATTGACGACATAATTACAAAGCACTTCAAATCTGATATACAAGTGATTTCTAATACTTTTGCGTACGGTTTTGATGATAATGTAAAAAATATTTGTTCTCCATGTAATATTAAATTATTGTCCGGTGGGCCGTACCACCAAGAACCGATTGTATCCATGAGGCTAAGAAAAGCAACTAATGATGTAATTCTAAAAATCATAAAACATATGAATAAAAGAAAAAGTCCAGGTATTGACAATATAAGGGTTAGAGATTTGTTATGTATTAGCTCTGAGATAGCACCGGTTATCACACACCTCATAAATGCGTGTATTTCCACGTCCCAATACCCCGATCAGTTAAAGATAGGTATAATTAGGCCCATTCATAAGAAAGGGGCATACAATGACGTAAACAACTACAGACCGATTACTATTTTGCCATGTATTGATAAGATAGTTGAGAGGTATATTGGCAACGAAATAACAAGCTTCCTTTCTACCAACCACATAATAAATGATAAACAATATGGGTTTCAAAAGGGCCGAAATACTTCTCAGCTGTTATCAAAGTTTGTCAATGAAGTCAACCAGCAACTGAACAATCGTAACCAGGTGCTGGTTGTCTTCATTGACTTCAGCAAAGCATTCGATGTATTGAGTTATTCTACGCTGTTTTTGAAGCTTGAACAAGTTGGTATACAGGGGCCTTTACTGGAGTGGTTCCGTGACTACCACAGAAACCGGGAAACAGTCGTGCGCATCAATGGGCGTGACAGTGACCCTATTCCAACGCTAAGAGGCACGGCTCAAGGTTCGATCCTGGGCCCGACCGAATACTTGACATACGTCAACGATATGTGTAACCTATTCACGAAGGGCTCTGTATACCAATTTGCCGACGACACATGCTTGGTCTCATATGGTAAAAATATCAATGAGGCTCAGGAGACGATGCAAAGTAATTTTGATATTCTATGTAAATGGGCCCACGATGTGGGCTTGGTCATCAATGCAAGTAAAACAAAAATACTACATATACGCTCCCCACATTCAAAAAGTGGCAACCCTACAGTTATTGCCCACGCACACCCCTGCTGGCACGGCGCGCGCGCACCCGCGGGCGCCGCGTGCGCGTGCGCGTGCGCGCCGCTCCAGCTGGTGGACCAGCACACCTACCTGGGCCTTGTCATTGACAAACACTTAAACTGGAAGCCTCATATCGAACATGTATGTAATAAATTAAGATCTCTGCTATCCAAAATAAACATACTTAAATATAAATTGCCGCATAATACGCTAAGACTACTGTACCTGTCTTTGGCGGACTCGGTCATAACTTCATAAGCTATGGGTTGAGTAGCTATGGACGGACATACAAAACATACATTGATCACATCTACAAACTGCAGCTTAGTATACTTAAATCAATAATACCTACACACTTAGGTAAATTCAATAATGACTCTGATATCTTTAAACATTGTAAAGTAATGTCTATCTTCGATAAAATTAACATGTCGATAATTCTTGATGAGTACGATTATATAAAAGTGTTAGTAAAAAAATGTAGGCATAAACAGTTGCGTAATATTGTTGTTCAACCCAGATATATTGTACCAAAGTATGTGAATGTATATGGCAAAAGGACGTGGGAGTACATGCTACCCAGCATACTGAATAACTTACCAAAAGACCTATTTTATAACATCTTAGAAAGTAAAAAGAAATGCAAAAACGCTTTCAAGAAATACTATATCTTTAGTGCGGGCGGGGATGTGTGATGTCTCGTCTTACCTCCTATTTAAGTACGTAGATAGTATCTAAACATGTACAATGTATACCTATAGTAAGATTTTAAGTTCATAATAATATGCTTACATCGCTGTGTGAGTGATGTGACGCAATTGCACCACGCATAAACCTACACAGGTTTCTGTGGCGCATCATAAATTTAAGTTACATATGTTATTTTTTTTGATATGAATAAATAAATAAAAATAAAAAAAAAAAAAAAAAAATAGGCTGATGATAATAATGATTTGCGTCTCAAAACTTGCGGCAATAACTTGCAAGTGTAAACTCAGCTTTGTGTCTTTTCAAAAGGGCTTATTTCTACTCTGGCAATAAGGATTATTTTTTCTATATTTCCATAAGAGAAATTATCTCTATTGACAAAGTGGAAATAAGCCCTTTTGAGAAGACATTCCACAGTTACGATATAATGAATTCATAACAAAACAACATACGTAATTGTGGGACAAAGTCATTTTGCGTCCGGCGGAATGTAGCCAGCAACGCCATATTGCTAGTTGTGCTAAGCTCACCTGACGCCAATAGAACGCGACTCCAAGCATCGGGGTTCCATTAAGGGAAATAATAGGAACTGCAACTGTCTTCTTGAGCAATTCACGTATCGTACCTATCACTATGTTGACTATTCAAGACGAGTGGTATGCACCCATAACTGCGTAGGTATTAGGAGTATGAATGCAATAAGTGCAGATTATAGTAAGTATATATATTTATTTACCAAGGAGCCGAGCCGATATTACAAGACAGGTGCCGGTAGTAGACCAACATCGGGCGTCTTACTCCTCCGTCTTACCTCCTTCTCATTAAACTCTAAAATTAACATAGAAAGAAATATCTACTAATTAGAAAGTTCACCAACTTACCATTATAAACATATCTATGTTAGATCATTGTACTTCAGCTTAACTTGATACTCAAAACTTAATTTTAATGATAATTCAATATGAACATTATGTCGGAAAAAACATTGACAGCCCAGTCAACAACACGTTGTCAGGTAACCAATTTCCAGGCAAGTTCCCGTCGACGGCGCTAGGAGGCGCCAGAATTGCTAGCACATATTGCATCCTTTCACTTAATTCAATTTAAACCTTTTTCATCATGCGGCCAATACCACACGTCAAACACCTAAATGGCTAGTCAAATGAAATAAAAATACGAACTATATTCGCGTGGAAAAGAGAGAGCGAGTGGCGGCATGTTTACGTCATCGCGAACAGTTTACAGATGTAGTGAGAAATGACTTGCCTTCGGAAACGTTCGTCAACTTCATGCTGTTTCAGTCTATCTCACTGAGACTGACAGTAATAGCTGTCATGCTACTTCAGTCAGACTCGGTGACACTGCCTGAAACAGCATGTGTTTACGAACGTTTCCGAAGGCAAGTAATTTCTCACTACACCTGTAATAATGGTTCACGGAACTTTATTTTTCGTTCATCTCTAGTAACGGTAACCAGAAAAGTTTTGTTCTTTCATATAAATCATATAATGTTCTTGTCAAAACCGTTATGTCAAAGAACGGAATTTTTCCGTTCATCTTGAATATTGTGAACCAGAAATATTGTGTTCATCTACAAAACCTTTATCGTAGTTAACCGTTACTAATACGAACGGAATTAATAACGGTTAAAGAACAATATCAAATGGTTAATCGAGAACGGTTCCGATCCCTGGTCTAGTAAGTGTTAACGCAAAACAAAAGGTCGTAAGTAAGATAATAGTCGGTCAAATAATGTTTCCCGAACTATAACACAATTGAAACGATCGTGATTTTTGTTTTGATTAAGGCCCTAAATAGGTACAATTTTTTTACCGTAACTGATCTGTACCTAGATTTGTGGATAACAATAATTTAGAGGCTTGATTACTCCAATTCTTCGCTTAAATAGGATATTGTTGAGTGTTTGATACACATCAAGTAGGATTTAACCATAATAATTTCTCCCACAGGGCGGGCACATATCCTGGCTGCCTTACGAAGTCATACTCCTGATTATGCGCTGGGTAGTAAGCTCTGAACTCGACGCGGTCTCTCTGGAGCGACTAGCGGCCTCCTGTCGAGGCCTATACGTCGCGGCTCGAGATACTGATGTCTGGCGGGCGTTGTGTGTCAAGTAAGTGCCTGCCTTGTGTTATTTGGTACTACTCGTATTGCTCATACGTTGGGTGAGCTCTGGACTCGATGCGACCTCTTTGGAGAGGCTAGCGGCTGCTTGTCGAGGCCTATACGTTGCGGCTCGAGATACTGATGTCTGGCCGGCATTGTGTATCAAATAAGTGGTCGCTATATGGCTTCTGCAATGGAACTTGACTTTGCACCCATATAATTAAATGAAGTAGATATTTGATAGTCCAACTCTCATGTCTGTTGGTTAGGTTCTGGGTAGCGTTGAAAATTTCCGGATTGAATTCCGTTTCTTTCCAAACAGCTTGTTTTTTTCCAGATTTTTTCGAAAAAATTATTGAAATTTTCCACATTCATTTTCAACTCTAAACCAGAGAGAATTAGGAAGGAATGGAGAATTAGGTCTAATTTTCACTTATACCAGGAGAACGCGATTTCACCGAGGAAAAATCAATTGAAACATATGGAAAGTAGTGACAGTGAGAGTGACATTGATTATTTCTATAAAAACCCGAAAAAAACTAAATTTTCATACATTCCCGAAAAAAACAATTTGATTTTTTCCGACATTTTCAACGCTAGTTCTGGGTCAATTTTGACGCATCGCATGGTCATGTATTCGACGATAATAAATACTACGGGATAAGTGACTTGGACAATTTGACAGTGATATTGTATATCTGTCGTAGTTTTTTGGTATTGTATTAAAAAATGAGGGTTTAGTTGTAAGTATTATTCGCGATATTTACCGCAAATTCCTTTAACATTTTAACCATTCAATTCTCAGGACCTGGGGCATAGATTGCGGGGCACCCCGCGCCCACGGTTGCTCATCATGGCGGCACATGTACATCCAACGACCACGGATTCTACTGCATGGCTGCTACATCAGCAAGACCACCTATCTACGCCACGGGGAGAACTCCTTCCAGGACCAGTTCTACCGTCCGTGGTACCTCGTCGACTACTACCGGTATCTTAGGTGAGGTTAAGTCTTATCTTATCTTATCTTATCTTATTTGCGAGGCCCTTACGGATACACTTCGACCCATTGGGATCTTTTGTGTAATTGCCCCCGGTTTCGCCTACCCCAGGGATTGTTCTATCAACTCAATATGTTTGAGGATGGACCCTAGCGGTAACGTTTTGACCTCCTTCGGTTCTAGATAACCAGTTCCGAAGTCTTTCATCCTTTGTCTGGCGAGGGCATGACATTCGCACATCAAGTGTTTCATTGTCTCTTCCTCGCCACACATTCTACAGTCTATGCTGTCAGAAAGACCCATTTTGGCCAAGAGAGTTTTGACCCCAAAGTATCCCGTAAACACCCCCGTTATGAGTTTGAGTTGTCTTTTGCTATATTTCCAAAGCTTTTTGCTCCAGCCCGAGTCTACTTCGTGCATAAAGAGCTTTGAATGCCTGAGCCCCGTTAGATTGTTCCACTCTTCCTGGAGGTTAGGTCTACTCCTGGCGGCACAGGTACCAGCGGCCGCGGATATTGCTGCACGGCTGCTACATCAGCAAGACCACCTATCTGCGCCACGGGGAGAACTCCTTCCAGGACCAGTTCTACCGCCCGTGGTACCTATACTCAATACTCAATACTCAATCTTTATTGCACTTATAATGTGGTTTACAAGGTGTTACACAGTAAGTTACAGAGACATTATAACCCTGTTGGGCACGGGCACGGCAATTTTTTTGTCGAGAGAGGGAGGCTCATAATTAAAGTAAATTGGTATTCCTGATATCTACGGCACAATTTAAGCGGCTACTAATTAAATATTGGAACTATGTTATTGTTATTACATTTTTTGTTTTGTATGTATTTTTTGTGTTTATAATGATTTTAAGTTATTGCATAGTTTTAGGTTGGTGTATAATTTGATTGTTGTACTATTATGTAATCTAATATTAAATATTTTATTTGTTCTTGTTTATTCTAATGAATCTTCCATGTATTCTTGTATTGTATAATATGTCTTACTGATGAGGAACTTTTTTACTCTATTAATGAATTTTGTTGTATTGCTTTCTTGTCTGAATGAAACTGGTAGTTTGTTATACAATTTTATTGTCATATCATATGGACCGGATGAGATTAAGTTTAAGCGCGATGGGGGCAAGATTAGTTTATGTTTGTGGCGTATTGGGTGTGTAGCAGGTAAGTCATCGCGTTTTGTGTATAGCTGTTGCTGGTTACGTACAAATTTGCATGCTTCGAGGATATATATGCTTGGTAATGTAAGTATTTCATGCCTTAGGAAGTAAGGTCGGTAGCTATCTGTTTGTTTAACATTTACAAGGATGCGGATCATTTTTTTTTACCTCGTCGACTACTACCGGTATCTTAGGTGAGGTTAGGTCTACTGGCGGCACATGTACCAGCGGCCGCGGATACTGCTGCATGGCTGCTACATCAGCAAGACCACCTATCTGCGCCACGGGGAGAACTCCTTCCAGGACCAGTTCTACCGCCCGTGGTACCTCGTCGACTACTACCGGTATCTTAGGTGAGGTTAGGTCTTATCTTATCTTATTTGCGAGGCCCTTACGGATACACTTCGACCCATTGGGATCTTTTGTGTAATTGCCCCCTGTTTCGCCTACCCCAGGGATTGTTCTATCAACTCAATATGTTTGAGGATGGACCCTAGCGGTAACGTTTTGACCTCCTTCGGTTCTAGAGAACCAGTTCCGAAGTCTTTCATCCTTTGTCTGGCGAGGGCATGACATTCGCACATCAAGTGTTTCATTGTCTCTTCTTCCTCGCCACACATTCTACAGTCTATGCTGTCAGAAAGACCCATTTTGGCCAAGAGAGTTTTGACCCCAAAGTGTCCCGTAAACACTCCCGTTATGAGTTTGAGTTGTCTTTTGCTATATTTCCAAAGCTTTTTGCTCCAGCCCGAGTCTACTTCGTGCATAAAGAGCTTTGAATGCCTGAGCCCCGTTAGATTGTTCCACTCTTCCTGGAGGTTAGGTCTACTCCTGGCGGCACAAGTACCAGCGGCCGCAGATTCTGCTGCACGGCTGCTACATCAGCAAGACCACCTATCTGCGCCACGGGGAGAACTCCTTCCAGGACCAGTTCTACCGCCCGTGGTACCTCGTCGACTACTACCGGTATCTTAGGTGAGCTGTGGGATATCAGGTCTAGTGTCATTAGAATCTAGTGTTATTGAGTTTAGGTCTAGCGATTGTAGCAACTCCAGATTTGGTTAGAAGTTTGTACACTCTTTTTATGCTTGATGAACCGGTCTCAGAAGTTAAGTAATAGTCTATATTATTTTTCCCTTAGTCCATGGCTCTTTAGAAAAGATCGCCCTTTAACGATAATATCCCAAAAAAACGCATTTTCGTAAATTTTTTTATTTATTGTTTGAATCATAAAAAATGGGGTTTATTATGGCAAATCATACAGGGAAACTACTTTGAAGGCTTTACTGTCACAAACGACTTTTTTGTTTCAATTTCAAATGAATTTTGCATCAATATGGCTAAATGTCGTTGGTGTAGCGTGGAATCTACCGCTTCAAAACATGAGTGGTCCAGAACTTGCTGACATAGAATTTTGCCTATAAATGGCCCCACAAAAAAAACCATTTATGTTAAATCACAATATTTGAATTTCACTAAAATGACGGGAAAACTGCTAGCAAATGGGGCTATATCTAATTTTCATCTAGAAGACCAGGACTGCCGGGCCATTGTCATATCAAAATGAACCCTATTCTGTGTACTTATGTTCCAGGAAAAAAATGGTACAAATTTCAGAATTATAACTAACGTGAGACTCAAACATATTTAAATATTTATCAAACGGGTTACTCACGTAATTTAAAGTCGATTATTGCTCGACATGTTTCGATCCATCTACAACCATACTTTGACACTGACCAACCACAATCACATAATAACATGTCGAGCAATTATCGACTTTAACCCGTTTGATAAATATTTATATGGTACAAATCACAAGTTTTCTCATAAGATTAAAATTTTGCGTTACTTTGGTATATAGTACCGCCTGTATCTAGCCGCAAAAGGATTGCATTTTCGTCGTACGTTGAATGCTTCCTACCCGTTTTTATACCGCCAAAGCTCTACACCTGCGATATATGTTTGTCAGGTTCTTCGCTGACGGAGTGGTGCTAATGTGGACGACTCCCGACGAGCCAGCGGCGTGCGTGTCTCAGCTGAGGAGCCGGCAGCGTCTGGCGCCCGGCGCGCTGTCGGGTCACTACAGGCTGGTTGGCGACAAGGTCATACACCTGCGATATATGCTAGTCTCGTTCTCGATGGAGTGGTGCTGATGACGAGGAATAAGCGGCGTGCGTGTCTCAGCTGAGGAGTCATCAACGTCTAGGACTCGGCGCGCTGTCTGGTCACTACAGGCTGGTTGGCGACAAGGTCATACGCCTGCGATATATGCTAGTCTCGTTCTCGATGGAGTGCTGCTGATGACGAGGAACCAGCGGCGTGCGTGTCTCAGCTGAGGAGTCGTCAACATCTAGGACTCGGTGACTCGGTGCGCTGTTCAGGCACTAAAGGCTGCTTGGCGACACGGTCACACACCTGCGATATACAATGTGCCCATGAGGAAGGGGAAAAAATTCAACAGCGGATTTCTGACCAAATTTGAAGTTAAAAATGTCATATGAAGTTTTCTGGATTCAGTCTATTTTAAGAGTAAATTTGATTTTTTCTTAAAACCGTTTTAGACCGTTACGCTATGATAAACGCATCTTAGGAAACGATTTTGTCACCATGTTGTCTTAGTCTTGTCACACTTAATTGACAGACATCAAATGAACAAAAATATATTGAATTACCCAGCAAATGTAAAAAAAAACTTTAACTTGCATTTTTTGCGATAGTTTCATTAATAAAATCCTTTTTTTGTGTATTAAGGCATTCAAAACATCAAAAAAAATTAAAAAAAATTTTTTTGTAGATTTGACCAAAACTCATTTAACATTTTTTTGCTTCTTTTAGTCTCGGGAATATGCTGTTAGAATACTTCCCTTTCCTCGTGGGCACCTTGTATGCCCTATGCAGGTTTAGTGTCTGTGCCTTATTTTTAGCATTAGAGAAATGGAAATCAATGGATATTTTACTTTATTTACATTTTATACACACAAATGAAATGTAACTAATGTAGGATTGTCATAGACCTATATCTAAAATTGCCTTTGTGGCATTGTACCGAGGATACTGGGGACATTTCCTCGCTGTATAGCAATGCGAAACTAAAACAATCTTGTCGTGCATTCTCATTAAAAACTCTTTGTAAAATTATGGTCTTGTCAGCCTTATTATTACTTCATGCAGTCAATATATGTGTTAGTTTTTAGTAAAACGTCCCACTTTGTCGCTTACTTTAGGAACTTGATGCCTAATTAACAGTCTAGGGGAATATTCTGTCTTTGGAGTGGAATAACACAACCGATGAACTAATTAAGAAAGCGTGTATTCGCGTACACAGTCTGGCGATAACTAAGGAGCGAGCTTTGCGTTAGGCGTTCCGTATGTGAGGCGCGGAAAGCTGACAACACCTAATACTTGTCCCTATACTTACCAAAAAGACGAGATTTCCTTGTATCTTCGTATGAATAAACTGACAAAGCGGCTTTATGGCAAACGACAAAGTGGGACGTTTTACTGAACTCACTCACTCATATTATTTTGTTTGAAATGCTTACTACTGCTGGTGTCTATCTAAATTCTGAGCACATCCTCTAACAGGTGGTGATCGTAGTGAAGAAGAGCAACGACAAGAAACCAGCACAGAACACGAACACACGCTTCCGGTCCCGTCGGAAGGAGACCCACGAGCATCACGACACCATCTACCATTTGGTAAGCCCACATTATAATACAGGGCATATTATATACAGGATTGATAAGGACGCTTTGACAGGTAATTCGTTAAGCGACAATGTGGGCCCTTTCGACTGAATATTGTTTCTCGAGTTTTATCATCATCATCATCATCATCATCATATCAGCCGAAAGACGTCCACTGCTGAACATAGGCCTCCCCCAAAGATTGCCACAATGACCGGTCCTGCGCCACCCGCATCCAGCGGACTCCTGCGACCTTCACCAGGTCATCGAGTTTTATAATTACTCAAAATTAAGTACCTCAATTTGTCAACATTTTTATTAATTTTATGTAAACACAGGTCAAACATAATATAGGGTTATTTTTTCAACAGTACAATAAATCAATATACGTAATAGTAGTCCAAAATAAAAAATACTAGCATTTTTTGTTAGTACCACTTTTGAGCAAAAAAAGAAATAAAATACTAATTTTCGAACTTATTCGCAAATCTAACAAGTAATGTGGACGCATTACGCATCTATCGACGTGCATAACTAGCAAAACGCACAAACTGTCAACTGGTTGGATCACCCCTCTCCGCCGCCTTCGTTATACCGCACCGTTGACGCCTTGTAATTAGTGCGCCCATTATGTTAAATTTGCTTGAAGGATAACTTAATAAAAAAAAAAAAATGTGTTAATTTTATTTGATGAATGTGATCTATTATCGATACCAATGATATGGTAAAATGTATTGTACCGGTGAAAAAGTAACCCTGTATATACAAATTTAAAGTACAATGTCGTAAAAGACAAGATATACCTACTAAACTCCAAAAAAATGTTTCAGGTTATATTTCAAAGATGTCAGCCTCTGTAGCCAAGTTGGTAGTGACCCTGCCTACGAAGCTGGAGGTTCCGGGTTCGAATCCCGGCGAGGGCATTCTTTGTGTATTTATTTATCACAAATATTTGTTCCTTGGTCATGGCTGTGTATGTATCTAAGTATCTATACGTATCTATCTATTATATATATCGTCGCCTGGTACCCACAACACAAGCCTTAATTGAGCTTACCGTGGGACTAGGTTGATTTGTGTAAGATGTCCCAAGATATTTATTTGTCCCAAGATATTTATTTATATTTGCACTTCGGTTCTAGTGGTTTTCAATGTATTAAAGTATGAATTTGTGTAAGACTATCCCATATTTACTTATTGTAATTTGTATAGGAACTCCAACTCCGCTCAGTCCGCGGCCGCAACAACTGGCAACTCCAATGGCGCGGCTACCGCGTGTCCACCCGCCGCGAGCAGTGGACGCAGTTCGAGCTAACCCCGTCCAAGTTCCCGCCGTTCGCCTTCAGCCGCGTGCGCGCGTATACCGCGGAATCCTGCGCGCCGCTGTAAGCTACTAGTGTCTATAGCTACAACTGGCAACAATGCGAGCAGTGGACGCAGTTCGAGCTAACCCCGTCCAAGTTCCCGCCGTTCGCCTTCAGCCGCGTGCGCGCGTATACCGCGGAATCCTGCGCGCCGCTGTAAGCTACTAGTGTCTATAGCTACAACTGGCAACAATGCGAGCAGTGGACGCAGTTCGAGCTAACCCCGTCCAAGTTCCCGCCGTTCGCCTTCAGCCGCGTGCGCGCGTATACCGCGGAATCCTGCGCGCCGCTGTAAGCTACTAGTGTCTATAGCTACAACTGGCAACAATGCGAGCAGTGGACGCAGTTCGAGCTAACCCCGTCCAAGTTCCCGCCGTTCGCCTTCAGCCGCGTGCGCGCGTATACCGCGGAATCCTGCGCGCCGCTGTAAGCTACTAGTGTCTATAGCTACAACTGGCAACAATGCGAGCAGTGGACGCAGTTCGAGCTAACCCCGTCCAAGTTCCCGCCGTTCGCCTTCAGCCGCGTGCGCGCGTATACCGCGGAATCCTGCGCGCCGCTGTAAGCTACTAGTGTCTATAGCTACAACTGGCAACAATGCGAGCAGTGGACGCAGTTCGAGCTAACCCCGTCCAAGTTCCCGCCGTTCGCCTTCAGCCGCGTGCGCGCGTATACCGCGGAATCCTGCGCGCCGCTGTAAGCTACTAGTGTCTATAGCTACAACTGGCAACAATGCGAGCAGTGGACGCAGTTCGAGCTAACCCCGTCCAAGTTCCCGCCGTTCGCCTTCAGCCGCGTGCGCGCGTATACCGCGGAATCCTGCGCGCCGCTGTAAGCTACTAGTGTCTATAGCTACAACTGGCAACAATGCGAGCAGTGGACGCAGTTCGAGCTAACCCCGTCCAAGTTCCCGCCGTTCGCCTTCAGCCGCGTGCGCGCGTATACCGCGGAATCCTGCGCGCCGCTGTAAGCTACTAGTGTCTATAGCTACAACTGGCAACAATGCGAGCAGTGGACGCAGTTCGAGCTAACCCCGTCCAAGTTCCCGCCGTTCGCCTTCAGCCGCGTGCGCGCGTATACCGCGGAATCCTGCGCGCCGCTGTAAGCTACTAGTGTCTATAGCTACAACTGGCAACAATGCGAGCAGTGGACGCAGTTCGAGCTAACCCCGTCCAAGTTCCCGCCGTTCGCCTTCAGCCGCGTGCGCGCGTATACCGCGGAATCCTGCGCGCCGCTGTAAGCTACTAGTGTCTATAGCTACAACTGGCAACAATGCGAGCAGTGGACGCAGTTCGAGCTAACCCCGTCCAAGTTCCCGCCGTTCGCCTTCAGCCGCGTGCGCGCGTATACCGCGGAATCCTGCGCGCCGCTGTAAGCTACTAGTGTCTATAGCTACAACTGGCAACAATGCGAGCAGTGGACGCAGTTCGAGCTAACCCCGTCCAAGTTCCCGCCGTTCGCCTTCAGCCGCGTGCGCGCGTATACCGCGGAATCCTGCGCGCCGCTGTGAGCTACTAGTGTCTATAGCTACAACTGGCAACAATGCGAGCAGTGGACGCAGTTCGAGCTAACCCCGTCCAAGTTCCCGCCGTTCGCCTTCAGCCGCGTGCGCGCGTATACCGCGGAATCCTGCGCGCCGCTGTAAGCTACTAGTGTCTATAGCTACAACTGGCAACAATGCGAGCAGTGGACGCAGTTCGAGCTAACCCCGTCCAAGTTCCCGCCGTTCGCCTTCAGCCGCGTGCGCGCGTATACCGCGGAATCCTGCGCGCCGCTGTAAGCTACTAGTGTCTATAGCTACAACTGGCAACAATGCGAGCAGTGGACGCAGTTCGAGCTAACCCCGTCCAAGTTCCCGCCGTTCGCCTTCAGCCGCGTGCGCGCGTATACCGCGGAATCCTGCGCGCCGCTGTAAGCTACTAGTGTCTACAGGGTAAACGATATGAAGTGTTACCAATTGGACTGCGATTTTTTAGTTGCAACAATTTATTACTATAAGTAAGAAAAAACAACAGGAAAAAAGATTATATCTTGTGATTAAATTTACTTTTAGCCAACCTTTTGTCTTGACTATGGTCTTCAAATCGTAAAAAAATATTTGCTCGCAGCACGTTTGTGACCACTGGGTAGTGGTATGTGCCAGTCAAATACTATCGCTTTCTTCATTGGATTTATACTAGCATGTTTAATTGCTCTCACCTTTCTCTTCAAAATAGACCAGATAAAAAGTCCGAAACTCACTGCACTGGAGAAATGACACGTGGAAGTCGGTTTTCAGCCATTTTTGGTTCTTACAAGCATTATAAGCCGAAGCTCGGTTTCGTTTTTATGTTTGCGGTCTACAACTCAAATGTTTGCGTGCCTAAGACTTCAATGCGGTGTCCAAAACATATTTCCGATAAGCCGCTATTCCTTTGACACCAGACTTGAAAAAATCTGCTTGATAACACTTCATATCGTTCACCCTGTTGTATAGCTACAACTGGCAACATTGTCTATAGCTTAGTCTGCTACAGTTGACGCAAAAATGAGCAATACGAGCATGCATAGGGTTGTCATTTTTGGAATTGGCAACCAGTAAAAGATGCATGAAAATTCTGGATTTTAGATCTCAGAATTTTGACATCGTTGGTTGTTTGAGACGAGCGCGTATGATTAAGAGCCTAATGTAAATGTTTAAACCGGACTGCAATTGAAACCCCAACCGGTCGGTCCCGAACGGATGACAACCCTATTATAGCACACCCCATCTTGGGGTTTTATCCCATCCCAATTCTATATACATATTAGTCAGATAATGTGCCAGTGCACATGGAAAGGTACCTTGTCTCTACTAATACCCCGTATGTGTTCTTTAATAAAGTCCATTTTAAACACCGTGACAAGGTACCTTCCATGTTCCATGTGCCCTGCCACATTAGCTGAGAGTGATGACTTCATTTTTTTAAGATTTTGAAAGTAATACTGTTTCAAAAAAAAACAATATGCCCATTACCCATTGTGCTCTATTCTACTTTATCAACCATCTCGCAGAGTTTGCCTCGAAAGATCTAACTTATAGTTCAAAAAGTATGCACAGCCCACTAATTCAAATCTTTTTTTGCAGGTAACCACTGTGCCTGGACTAAGAGAATTCAGCTGTCAGAAAAACAATAACTATGCACCTCATTGGTTAGTCTTTTACCCCCTTATTAATAAACGTCCGCTTAACAAGCCGCTAATAGTTGTTTGTCCCTTTTGCTCTTATGGACACATTGTTAAGACCGAAAGGGACAAACAATTATTAGCGGCTTGTTAAGTTAGCAGACGTTAATGAATAAGGGGGTTAATAATTATTTAACTTGACCGTGAGAAAATTGACAAGGGAACTTATATATTATCGAATTCCTGAAGTTATATGAAATCTTTACTTTACACTTACTTAGTTTACCACCAGACTCGAGTCATTTTATATTTGTGATTTATATTCGAAGATATATTTTTTTTTCAATGAATTTTAAAGCTTAATATTGGGTTTTGTCTGTTTGTATACATAGAAAGAAACACTTAGATTTGTTAATGCGTGTAGCATTAGGGCAAAATTTTTATTGGTCTTGCTTTGTTTATATATTTTCGTGCTTTTAGATATGTAAAAATAACCACTAATCAATTTCAACTTAACACTTTCGACGCCGGTGATACGCATATGTGATCGAAAAAACTGTACTCCTATGCCAGTGACAGACATACGTGATCATGATCAAAGTAATCTTATTATTATGCCACTAACAAAAATCAAGTTCTCACTCCTATGCCAGTGGCATAGAAATACGAACGTTTTTGACATAAGTGCTGTGTCGCCGGCATAGGAGTACAATCTTTTCGGTTACACATGCGTGTCACTGGCATAGGATTTCTGTCAGATAATTTCGGCATAGTATTAGCACTTAGTGGAACAGTACCGGAGGCGAACGTGTTAAACAGAAACTTTATCAAAAGTTAACAGCACTACTTTTTCCTTTGTAAAATTCATTTATTTTCGAGAAAACTTATTGAGTGATGTCACTGGTTGTGATAATTCGGGTGCGGTATAATAGACTGCTTTGTATAATCCGATACATAAAGGGAACATTGAAAATTTCTAATTACTAACCCCCTTATTCAAAAACGTCTCCTAACTTAAAAAGTCGTTAAGTATTGTTTGTCATTTTTGCTCTGGTACGACATATTGATAAGATAATACTTCTTCGTTTACAAATAAGGAGGTAGGTACATCTTCAATAACGTAACTTTTCGTTGTATAATTTCAGTGTCTTGATTGATATTGTGACTGGTAGCTCTAGATACTCGGTTTTCTATCTAATTCCCCAAAACTTTCAAAAGTCATTACGATATACTCTTAGTGCCTACTGTATATATGGTAAGGTTATCTGTTGTTCGTTTTTTAGCATTAGAAAGAAGATAAGCATTCTTTTTATGTATTTTTTTAAAGATACTCATTTGATATGTATGATATGAATAAAGAACACGTCAAACTTTATCTTACTTTTAATGTTAATAAAACGAAGTATAGTCGCTGTCAAAGATTATTCCTGCCCTGCTCTCACTTATGTAATTCGCGCGACCATTAGTAAAACAACAATAAAATTCGAACAATTTTCGAACTGTTGTAGTGAATCATTGACACGACCGTAAGTCTGTAAAATCAGTCCTTGTAAGAGTTCGACTATAACAGAGTTAATATTTTCTTCAGTTACCGCGAGGATTACACATGAAATAAAACTAAGGAAAACGGATAAACGTTCGTTGTCTGCAGTCACCCTGTAAAGTGTTTGAAACGTCGGGATGAAGTTAAATTCAATTAATATACCCTAGTTTATCCATTTTCCTTAGTTTTATTTCATGTATAATTGAGTTGTTAACCCATCGGTTTCACTTAGTGCTCTACGCTTCCGTACAGGCCCTACCGCGAAAATCGAAATTCGTAAATTTCGAGGATTTTTCTCTGTCATTCAAACGACGGCGACATTAGAGTGAGAGAGACAAATCCTCGAAATTCACGAATTACGTTTTTCGCGGTAGGGCCGCAGATGTAGTGCAAAATCATTTCTCTTTGGCTTTTCACGGAAACATCCGAATTCATATTGCTGTCACAATGAACTTCAGTATATATTGCACTGAAGCTAATTGAGACAGGGAGATTAATTCGGGCGTTTCCGTGAAAAGCCGAAGAGAAAAAGATTTTGCACTACCTCTGTAGCTTGGTTGGTAGTGACAATGCCTACAAAGCTGGAGATCTTAGGTTCGAATCCCGGTGAGAGCATCTATTTGTGTATTTATCACATTCTTTGTTAGTCATAGTTGTTTTCTATGTACAGTCGACAAAAGAGCGCCCTTTACAGGCCCCGCACACTAACAAGTTATCTCAGACACACGACACACACTGCGAAGAAGTCCTGTGCTAGTGTGCGTGATAGTTCAAATTTAAGAGCTTGTATTTTCTACCTTATCATAATTATCATAAAATTTACTTTACAAAATAATACAGATTTTAGAAATATGTTCGCACTGTAAGACCATAATACATTGATTCAAGATTCAATTTCGCCTAAAGTCAAAAAAATATGTCGCCTTATTTTATAAAAGGTTATTGTCTAGTTTCACGTTAGTTACAACTTTGTGTCATTAGTATTAAGGTTCAAAGTTAATTATATTTAATATCGTAGGCTACCATTCAAATTCTTTGACGCCAATTACCTTTACTTGAATGAGGTGGATATTTTATTAATCTACCCGCAATATATACATATCGTTATAACAATATTGTGGGTTATTTATTTATCATTTCATTGCTAACCGACCTTCGTTGCAAGCATTGTTCATTTTACTTTCTTGTTACCTATTGATTTTGATTGTTTTGTATTAACATGGAGAATACGCGTATTTCGGATTGAAGTGGGCCGAAATTATTATTATATATTATTATTCATAAACAGAACGTTTCGTTAAGTGAAATCGCACGAAGATGAATGATATCAGTAAGTAATACTCTTAGATAGCTACTTATTAAAAGAAACGCATGGTTTTTGTGTGAATAAGTAATTTCAATTAAAATATAATCATTTACCTATTATTTATCTAGTACGAGTATATTGACACGTTTGACGTTCAGTTAATTACGAAACATGTTAATCTTATACTAAATTTACTTTGCAGAGACCAACAGTGCAACTATGGGCTGTGGGTTCGCCGGTTTGCTGAGACGGGAAATGTGAAATCAGAGCATTTCGGCCCGAATCCTGGAGCGTATACTGACGCGTCTATGCTTCATCAGGACGTTGTTGCGTCACATTCAAACGACCCGTTTCTCAGCACCCGTGTGACAGCAGCCAGGCATGATGTGATCTTGCAGACCGTGTGGAACCACTTAAGCGCGGCTGGATAAAGATGTCGAAGACCCGCGAAAAAAATTGCGCTGACAAGGGACCACATAGATAACAGACTGCGATTTGCAATGAAATATCTAGACTTTGATTGGTGTAATAACGTAGTGATATTTACCTACTGACGAAAAATCGTTTAAGTCGGATAAAGACGGCCGTAAAATTTTGTGGAGAAAAAAGGTGAGCGTTATTGTGAAAAAAACTTTTTACCGTGTACGGCTAGTGGTAGTTTGACTCTAGGGTATTGGGGCTGGATGTCATCGATGGGGCCCGGGGAGCTGGTGCAAGTTGGAAGTCGCAATAATAGTAAAATGTAACTTTATAAAATGCGACCCAGGTCGTGTTATGTTGTGACTAGTATCCAATTTGTTCAATTGATTACTTTATTTTTACTTTGATTTGTTAGATCAAGTGAACGTGGGCTAATTTTGTAATCGA
Source organism: Thaumatotibia leucotreta (assembly GCA_025490895.1). Classification (NCBI taxonomy): domain Eukaryota; kingdom Metazoa; phylum Arthropoda; class Insecta; order Lepidoptera; family Tortricidae; genus Thaumatotibia; species Thaumatotibia leucotreta. Next base: position 49,584 of record JALPQI010003252.1, read on the forward strand.
AAATATAGATAGTTTGAATTAAAAAAAAAAATACAAAGATTGTCTTCATAACATTCAAAACAGTTGATTTCACTATAAAATATAAAACTGGTGACATAGCTAATGCATGTTTGTTATTTACATAACGTTCGTATGATTTACAATAAAATTGAAATAATCTAGCACTGCCTTATTATATTATCTCGCCGGATTACACGATCAGAAAATATAAATATTAAAACAATTTATTGAATTAGTCAACCTTTGAATTTTTAATAGGTTTTTACTTACATTTTTTTACTTAACAGATATTTAAAATGCCTAATCATTCTACCATAATATTTTGCCTAACATACAGGCAAATATAGGTATATAAAATTGAACATCGTAAATCTAGATCTAATTAATGTTTTTGATTTGTATTATGTGATGTGTATCTGTATCTTTTTTTCAATAGTGTAATTTTAGTTTCATGACGCATTGGTGTTGTGCTGTAATGTCATGCCACTTTTGTTTTAATAAATAAATAAAACATTATTATTATGTAAAATTGTATGAGAAAAAAGATTTTGATATGTTTGAAACGTTCCTGACATAACTTTAAATCATTTGATTTGATAGTCAACTAGTTAATGGGCAATCCAATGTGTTTAATGATGTTATTGCTGATGAAGTTAGTTACTAACTAACTGACAAAGCATGCTTATTCATTTGACCATTGATAAGCTAAAAAATATATATTTTTAAAATTTTTATTTTATTTATTACTTTCCTACTTTTTCTATCATTTACTGAGAGACGAATGTCGAACATCTCATATCCGGTAATTTCTCTTGGTGGCAAAGTTTTAATGTTTATTTTACTAAATATGCAATTACAGCATTTTAAAATATTAAAAGCTGTAATTTTATTGCTCTAGAATATGTTACGATTAGAAATTTACATATAAATACCAGTTTATGTAATTCTTTTTTTATAGGCTGTAGGTAGACAGATAATAAAAACATGTAACTTATTTATGTGATGGGAATTAAGTATTTTATAATTAATGTTTCATACATGTGTTTGTTTTAATTACCGAGTAAACAATGTTTCAATTACCTTGCTGGTAACATATAAGCAAATGAATATAATGCTACTAATAATGTGTGAGAGTTTTAAATGTTAGCATTAATTTATAAACTATATGGAAACGGATTATATCGCGTATATTTATTAATTATTCATTACATCATGACGTTTCAAACACTTTACAAGGTTGATATACAGATGACTGATGCGATAAAATCCTTTTCCATTGATTTATTTCATGTATTTTTTCTTGTCAATGCTTGGCAAATATATAGGTGTGTGCTGATGTTGTAGATGATCAACATCACATTTTACAGTAGGTATACTATAGGAGCGATTGCAAATACAATTTTTAAAACAACAATTTAGGTATAGAAAAATGTTGCTCGATATAATTGTTATTTTGTTATATTATAATATTTCAAAGTATAATACCTAATAAACAAATTGCTAAATCAATTCGTGTTTTTATTCTGTAGAATTGAACTAATACATAACATCCTCATAATATCCTGATATTAACCCCTCGCAGACTATCTAAATTAATTGATGAACCTTGATATTTAAAATAAAAAGCTCAATGATGAAACAGGCCTACGAGGCATTAACAAGACCAACATATTTCTTGTTTATTATTACACACGTGCGGCTTATAACAAAAAAAAATATTCTAAGTAGGTATACTTGTCCTACAGTTCCTTATTTAACTTGGGTGTAAATATAAAACAATATTATTATTATTAGTTGTAGTTTATAAAAAAAATCTAAAGTAAGTATCCTGCAAGTAATTTTTTTAAATACGATAAACTTCACCGTAGAAGGCGTCTTTTCTGCAAATGTGGAAAGTATATTTATGTGTATATCATTAAAAAAAATAGTAGGTAACAATCACATCTTAGGATAGAACTATTGAAATATTGGGGAAGCATTGTAGGTATGCCCAGTAAAGTGCCTCGTCTACAAAGACGTCGAGTTGGTAAGTATGCCTAACATCATCTTTTGATAACATTGAAGTTGCTTGTCTGAACACGTTAACATGCTACTTACTTATACGTTAAACCTATCATAATTATCGAAATCTACGCTGTAAAGTGTAATCCATATTTAAACCATGAGCAGCATACAAAATCATGCAATTCTACTAATATTCGAAACATGAACAATCTACCCGCTTCCAGCTGTTTATGAAACGGGTTTCTTGTTTCTTATTAGTCAAATGATTCTACCGACTTGTTATAGTTGTTATTATTCAATTTCTAAAAACATGACAAAAATAATCAAGTGCGCCATAACGTCTAGCATCGGATTTGAACCCAGATCATTGGGTTAACAGCCAGCGTTAGACCAACCGCGCCATCGCAGCGTCTATTAAACGGGCAAAAATTGTGAACTCATCCCTCGCGTAGCTACTACTTAGTTTGAAATTATAGATACGTATAACACACACATACGCGGCAGCATGAGCGTTCGTTGCATGCGAGTTTCTATGTGTGTATCGCGCATCCGTGGTAAGATGCTTGCACTTGTGAGCTGTAAAGGAGACTTTTTTGTCGACTGTACTTATGTATCTATCAGATGTATCATCATCATCATCAGCCTATGATAGTCCACTGCTGGACGTAGGCCTCTCCTATTAACTATGCATATAGACGCATTAGGAGGTAAATGCCCATAATCGCCACGCTGGGCAAGCGGATTGGCGATCGCAGTAATGTGTTCACTATGATGACGCTGCTGCCCATCATCAATCTTTATCAAATAATGGTCAGTGACACTTCAATCCCTTAGTCGATTCTTACGACACCCGCAGGAGGAGTTGGGGTGGTGACAAATGTATTCTTACTGCCGTCACCACACGGTAATCAGATGTATATATTATATATAATGTTGTTTAGTACTCACAACACAAGCCTTAATTGAGCTTATCACGGGACTTGACTAGATCGATTTGTGTATTTAATAGTGTCCCATGATATTTTTCTTATTTATATTCCAAACCTCATAGTACGATTTTTTAATCTTTACAATTCTTCAACACTCTGCCTAGCATAATATTAGGATTAATCAAGTGTCAAACACTTTATGCTTTTTGTGAGACAGTGTCAACATAGACAATGTAATACTAAGACGTCACGTTCTTTTCAAATACCTACTACTAATAATGATACTGACGTGTTCAGGGTTGGGCCTAGAATTTCCGGAATAAAAGGAGCTCAGTATGACTTAAACAAATGGGACGTCTGAGTTTTTCTATGGCTATGTCTTAAGAACAGGATTGTCATATACTTGTGCTTGTTTAAGCGTCTTAGTATTTGTTTGTCTCTTATATTAAGATATTTGTAGGTTATATTTTCTAGGCATTCTTCTAACGTTGCTTGTAAATCTTAGGCGTAAGGGAATGTTGAATAAAATTCATAACGAAATTTGTCTTTCACTGATCTCTGGTTTATTGAATTAGTTGATTTGCTTAATCTTACCACACCTTTTGCCTGACAATAAAACAAGAGATACACTTAACGAAACAACCTGTATTTAAGTATATATGTATCTATCTATTATATATATCGTCGCCTGGTACCCACATCACAAGCCTTCATTGAGCTTACCGTGGGACTAGGTCGATTTGTGTAAGATGTCCCAAGATATTTATTATTTATTTATTTAACCTGTCACTAAAATTAAAATGAACGAAATAAAACATTATGATGAATTCTTGCTACGATTTAATACTGGCAATTATTGAAAAGTATTAAAAAAATCCTACTTTTGACATTAGGTCACATACTAATGCATATCTCTCGCAAGTCGCAATGCTCGCGAGCACCATGTATTTATCGATGCATAAATCCACAGACAGTGGAACTTTGGTGCCGATGACAGACGTATGACGTAGCGGCTGCATACAGGGTGTTTTTATCTAGATGACAGATAATCATTAATCACTAACAACTGATTGGCGTCTTTAGTTCACGGATATTTTATTGACACTTGAGACGGTCAGTACTTATAAAAACATAATCACATAACTGTCTGTCATTTTCATAATTCAATACCAAAATTAATATACCTAGACCTAGTACATTGTTTTTGTACTTTTTGTATCTATACTCAGGATTAAGTGGCAAGATCGCATCCTTAATTTTGAGGTTTTGCGTCGCTCCGGGATGCACCGCATGGAGGCGCTTCTTATGCAGAGACAGCTCAGATGGTGTGGGCATGTCCTTCGAATGGACGATCGTCGCTTACCTAAAGCTGTGTTTTACTCGGAGCTAGCAGAAGGTAAGCGGAAGCACGGCGGTCAGCATCTTCGAGTTAAGGACGTACTCAAACGACACCTTAATGCCTGCACAATCGATCCTGTGTGTTGGGAAGGACTCGCTGTGAAACGGTCATCTTGGCGGTCCACAATCTTTGACTCCATCAAGGCATTTGAGGAAAACCGCTTGCTAACCTTGGATGAGAAACGTCAGGTTAAAAAACTCAAACCCAAACCCTCCTACGCGTTTACATATAACGCAGCCGGTCAGCTTTATTGCCATGAGTACGAAAGAGTTTTTAAGACTAAGTTCGGCCTGGCCAGTCGTCCCAGTAGGTTCATCAGGGCTCATAAAAGGAGAAATCCTTAATTTTTATGGTCGCCGTCATCGAAATCGATGAGAAGGACTATATATTTTTTTTTTATTCATGAATTTAAGAGATGTGAATTGATGAGGTACAACATTTATAATTAGCTAGCACGTTTTATTTATTTGTGTAAGGTTGAATATAAAGTTTGACATTGCTAATAACTCGGCGTGCTAGTGACAACTGTTGCATCTGTCAGAGCGTGATACAAGTTAATATTACAGAATATTAACTTGGTGCAAGGTTAACATCCTATATCCCAATTAATTTGCGTCATAATAATGTCATCAGCACCAAAGTTGCTGCCTGCGAATAACTACTCCAGTATCCAGAAAGTCCAGAGTGTGTAACCGAGATGTTAGTTAATCGCTAACGCTCAGTAACGTATTGTAGTTTCCATTATGTCACTCTTTTTTAGCGTGACAAAGATACATACAGGGTGAACGATATGAAATGTTACCAAGTAGATTTTTTAAAGTCTGGTGTCAAAGTAATAGCGGCTTATTATCGGAAATATGTTTTGGACACCGCATTGAAGTCTTAGGCACGCAAACATTTGGATTGTAGACCGCGAACATAAGAACGAAACTGAGCTTCGGCTTATAAAGCTCGTAAGAACCAGAAATGGCTGAAAACCGAATTTCACGTGTCATTTCTCCTGTGCAGTGAGTTTCGGACCATTTATTTATTTATTTTTATTTTATTTGAAAGGTACAGTAACAAATTACAGACACAGAATAAATTGTTATACAATAATATAGCTCAGTTTAATCAGTTTTATCTGGTCTATTTCGAAGATAAAGGTGAGAGCAATTGAACATGCTATAGTAACTATAAATGCAATGAAGAAAGCGATCGTATTTCACTGGTACATACCACTACCCAGTGGTCTCAAACGTGCTGCGAGCAAATATTTTTTTACCATTTGAAGACCATAGTCAAGGCAAAAGGTAGTATATTGAGTAAAAGTTAATTTAATCACAAAATGTATTAATTTTCCTCTTGTTTTATCTTAATTATCGTAATAAATTGTAGCAACTAAAAATCGCAGTCCTTTGAAATTGGTATCACTTCATATTGTTCACCCTGTAGCTATTACTATGTCTTAAAACGGAATATTTACCATGTGAATTGAAATTATTGAGCACCCGATATTACTCTGTGAAGATGGCATTTACAATAATGTTAGCTTAAAAAATGATAACATACATAGTTGCGTTTCGTGTGCTACTGAGCATTAGCGATTGGCTACGCACTCTGGCCTACTACCGCGAAAAACGAAGGCGTCATTAGAGTGAGAGAGACAGATCCTCGATATTTCCGAATTTCGTTTTTCACGGCAGGGCCGTTGTTCTTTCTGTCATTTCCTTTACACCCAACTGGTCGAGCCCCCGGGCACTTGTATTCTGTCGACAGTTTTAGACGCTTTACTCTGAGAAAGTTGTAGTTTTAGCGTTTATACCTAATTTTCATTCTATATTTTGGATGAGATTCCGTGTATTATAATATTTATAATTCTTATAAACTTTATCGTGGACATTCACGGGCACAGTACTTTCGTAAATGTCACTCTTGACATTTACCCACTTCATGTCAAATAATGTCAGAAATTATATTTCACACGTAAAAATACCTTGCCGTGGATGAGCTTTTCCACGCTAAAAAACCATGAACAAAAGAGGGCATTGATTGTGTATCGTCATTTTACAAATAAAACGAATATATTACATATGATAATATTTATTTTACAATTTATAAATAACTCGTAAGTGAGACTTAGCTAATACATAACTCTTAAATCTTTACAATACAAACAATATTTTAACATTCTTACCTGTGGGTGTATTCCGATTTATAAACAGATTCAAATACGACATCAATATCGCTGCGTCTTCTTCGCACAAATATATTCTTTGAGACATGTCGTCATTACATCGCATGCATGATTTGGGAAGATTATCGCGTTTCAATTCAGTCTTGTATAGCTGTGCGGTTAACGAGATTTATCAATATACTGACGATATGTCAAAACTTCATAAACAGTAATATTGCTAGATATTTTATAAATCGAAATACACCAGTTTAATATAGAAATAGAGCTTTCTTGAGGTGCCATTCTCGAGACCTTAGCTATCTTATATGAGATTTTGGAGCTTTGAGAAATTATCTAACGTCACGCGGAAAATCGAATTTTCTATAGGTTAGTGACTATTATTTAATCGTGGAAGTTCACGTTCACGAAAACATGTATTTTATAAAAGTACTATGTATGTGAAATGTCATATTTTATATATTTGTGACAATTTCACAACAAGAAAAATTTACTTAGGTTCCGTGAATGTGAATTTACACCGTGTAGTACGTATAAAGGCGTCCATTGATAAGAATAACAGGTTTGTTAAAAAAACAATAATTGTCAAAATGCAGTAAAAAGGTCTAAGTATAGGAAAAAATATGAGGTTGAGAATATAACACGAACTATTAAGAATATCATTGTGTGGCAAACGTGGACGAGTGCGACACAATGATATACAGATTTATTTATACTGATTTGCTCCTGAATATCCCAAGTAAGGTCTACTCCAAAGTTTAAATATATACAAATACAAATATTATACCTACGTGGATCAATCAACTTTCCGTCGCTCGGTGCCAAGGTGGTGTCTCCAGATGATGTCACTTCATTTATCAACGCTAAATCGGCTTAAGCAGACCAAAAAACTTTCTATCTCTGTAATAATACATTTCCCAAAGTTAGAATTAGTCGTCAACGTAATTTGCTCAAGCCGATTTCAGTCGATAAATGTGTTGTCAATTTTGAATAACTTGATGTTTCTTCAATGTCATGTTTCAATTATAAGCCAATTTCATGGAGTTCTTCTTTGGGTTTGGTTGATTGTCCCATGTATTGTAGTGGGAGAGTCCGACACGCATTTACCTAATTATAGGTCCTAGATGGTATAGCCAATACAATCACTAGATATAAACACCAATACATAAATGTGGCTCCGGATATATTATAAGATTTATAATACATCCCATTATGGTTGGGTTTAATTTTACGATTTCCTGAGTGTTCCTCTTTCATCCTGATATTATCTAACTACTTCTATTCATGAATCAGACTACGATATATCCCTCACAGACATACAGAGACATTATCGATTATCAAATAATGATAACAACATGATATCAACCTTGGTGCATCTCTTTCGATCAAATGAAGCGAGAGCCATGTTGTAGTTTCGTAATCATGTTGGTATTATATTATAAAATTCTGTATGCGCGCCAGTGACATAGTTGGACCATATTCCTATTTTATATTTTAGTATATACATCTTTGGTATTTTGTAACATGTATTAAAATATAATATAAATGTTATATTAATCTACTTGCGTGTCGAACTGTCGTGACGGGCCCAGGAGCGAATAAGAGGAATGCAAAAGTTTTTCGAAACGTCTACTTTTTTGTCAGCGGTTCTGATGGTTTAATTCACGAATAAAAAATGATATTTAGGTCCTTCATAGAATAATAACTAGACTAGGTAGTTATCTTGTAAGTTGTTGCAAAATGTTTTGAATTCCAATTTTGATGTCAACCAAAGACTACGCTGTAGGTTATAAACTTTGACACGGGTGTATGAACTCCTATTGAGAGCTTTTTAGAAAGTTTTTTTGTGTACGATATAATTTAATGCTCCTGAGCCATCTTTAAACATTTGCTATCTCCGAGGCTATTAAATAAAACAAACATTTTTTACATAAGTTAATATTTATTTTACACATTTTCAAATAATAATACAAGACTAATAAATAAAACACAAACTATAGACTATATTATAAATTTTTATTATAATCTTTAATTATTATTTTTATATGTTTTTAATAATTTATTTACAACGTCGGCCGGGCTCCCGTCGGCCGAGTTCGCGCAGCGAGCGCCGGCGCGCGCGCTTGCCTTGAGCCCGAGGCAGGCGCAGGCGCTAGATGAGGCGCTCGCTGAGCCAGATTCAGGTGTCCGGCGGCGGCGGCGGCGCGGGCGGCGGCGGCGGCATGGCCGGCTCGGTGTTGCGGCGCCGCACCTTGCCGCGCTGCTTGAGCATGCAGGCCTGCGGGAGGGGCGGCGTGAGAAGGGGCGCGCGTCACGGGCCCGCCGCCGCGCCGACACCGGCCCCGCCGGCCCCGCGCTTGGTTTTCTTCAGCATCGTCGCCTGCACACACCAAGCGTCACGCGAGCCGAGTGACGCCCGCCCTCTCGCGCCCTACTCCGCCGAGACCCACCGAACCACCGAAAACGCTACTTCGAAAGATGCCTCTAGAGTCTGTACGGAACGAGATGAATGGCATGACGGAAGGAAAGGAATATTATGATTTGTAAATGGAAACTGATGCTACTATGAAAGTAAAATAAAGAAATGATTTTAGCTCTACGTCATTCAGCTAAAATCAGTTTGTCAGTGTATCAAAAATCATAAATTAGCACCGGAACTAGCTCAAATCTACAATTCATCTTTTTCCGAACAGTTTAGGCCTTCTTTATATTCGGTGGCTCGGCTCGTAACATTTACGTGGGTGGGCGGTATCTTAGGATAGGCTGCACGACCCAAGAAGTTATCTTCTTGGCCCGCACTCGCCGTATGCAAGGTTTGTGCTGCGTGAGTTTGAGTGCTCGGGCGTTACTCGACTCGGGGAATTTTGACTAAAGAATACTGACTAGGTTAATATGCACCTACTTTACAACATGATTTGTAGCGTATAATATAAGACAAGATTCGTGACATTGAACGACCAACTTGAGTTTTGCAGTATGCCGTTTGGTATGAAAACTGCATCAGTGTAGCCGAGAGAACTTTAACATGGAAATGGTTTAAAATGACTGAGGTCTTTATGCAGAATAAACATCTGGAATAATAGATTCACGAATTATATCACTTAAAAAACTTGTCCGTATGTTGCTTTAGTTGGTTTTGATCTAATCAATCATTAACTATTATAATAGTGACGTGGTTCACAATAATCTAGTCAGTATTTTTCTTTCAATATAGTAGTTTATTTCCAATTCAGACGTCCCATACGCACTCTGTGGTACGGAAGTAGGACTTAAGGCGGGATTTCATTGTAACCTAATCCTTATGACGTACACATAAGATCGGCATTAGAAAACATGAGGAGGATACAATTGCGGCTTAACAGGAAATAAGAAGGTACCAATGTATTAACTAAATCGGATCGATTCGCGCGATCTCGCCAACTATTACATAAACCCTAGAGGTTTACAGTAGTGGCTTCTTTGTAATCAATTATTGTATTTAATTATAGTGAATAAATAAATTAAAAAAAAAAGTCATTCGTTATTTTAATTTATTGTGAAACGGAAGAATTTGCTTAAATATCCTTCATAGTCGTATGCACATGCAGGATGTTACACGAGCCACTGAAAACCTTGAACAGGGTGATTTAGTAGGCTTTACTATACAACTTTTACTATGGGGCCAAACTCGAAATCTAAAAATTGACTTTTTCATACATTTTGACCGATCGATCAGGAAATTTTGTATGTAAGAACCAAAATTGAGTTTTAGGATTAGCTCCATAGTAAAAGTTGTTCAGTATAACCTACCAAATCACCCCGTTCAAGGTTTTTGGCTCGTGTAACACATTGTATATTCAGAATATAAAATGGCACACCAAATGTATTTCAATACGCTTCATGATTTTATTCTGGCTTATGAATAAATTGTTTGTAGCAGAAAGTTACTCGTAACCATCATTCATAGACTTGAGTGTTTTATAGAAAAATAAGTTTTTAATTATGTACAACTTTTTGTAAACATCTATTTTAAAGGGATTTATTTAAATGTACATTCAGGGGCATAAATATATATAATTTTAGACCTTATGCTCCAGACATAAGTAAAAAAGTGTATACATATTTTTACCCTTGATGTACAGTCAAGGTCACTTATACGTCTTTATTAGTCAGGCCAAAAAAACTATAATTTTGATTGTAATATATTAACAGTTGATATTGTTTTCAGCAATGAAAACACCGTCAGTTTAATGAAAATCGCGATGGTACCACCTACTCATTCCTTGGAATAAAGGTAGGTAAGCAATTCTGTGTTTCTCTATTTTTACCATGAAATCCCACCTTTCGGGCACAAATAACGAGCACATGCAAACTAAATGCCTACTGCATTCTACGCTACGTTCAAAATAGAACCGTTGGAAATAGAATGCAGTAAACATAAAATATTGAAGCGTAAGTTGCATACAGAAATAGGCATACACGTCGACGATATGTTTGAATTAGAATATAAACAAGTGAACAGATGGGATAGGCAGTTTCGTTTTGTTAATTTTGAATGCGTGAATTTATTTGTGATTATCGCGTAATAGTGTTCGTTCAGTCGTGGTGCGCTGCAAATTGTACACAGATATTAGACTAGCGGTTATGGCATAGTATATTGGCGTGAATTTATACCGAATGATAGCGTGTATTCTAGACTTAAAAAACAATTCATAAAAAGTATGTCTCACGAAAGTTTAAATTCAATCCAAAAAAACTTTAAAAGTAAATTAACATACAATAAGTAACTTTTTTTGCAAGGACGTTGATTCATACAATACTGTATCAAGATTTTCCAATATAAATGTTCATGTCATCTAATAAGATATATAATATTTCAATTAAACATGAATTAATGTTTATTTTTGCATTATTATTTTTATGAAATTTGCTTTATAAGTACTCTAATTTATCTACTAAACTTTGGTATTTTTTTACATACAAAAATGACTTTCATTTTTAAGAAAATACCCAATTAATTAAAATTCATGTGTTTGATTTCACAATACACTACTAGATTACAACGTATCTATCTACATATAATATTTTTTGGAAGCTCTTTCCTTCTTTCTATCCTTCAATCACCATAATATTTCATAGTCACCATAGTAATTGCTTTGACAGAGGCATTCAATTTTTAAAGGTTATAACCATAATCCAAGCCGCTAAGTAAGTTTTTCGCTTCAAGAACCAATGCCACAACCACTGTCTATAACGTGAGTCTCACGGTCCACGTACCTTGAGAGCCGACTTGAGAACAACCACCTCACTGGGCGCGGCCACCCAAGGTTCACCGTCCACCTGCACGGGTATCTCGCTCTTCAAGTTGATCTTTATGTGTCCACCCTGGAATGAGACTTCTTACTGAACACTGTCCATTTGGTTGCAGCCAAAGCTGTTGATAACGTAATCGGAAGCTGAGTGAGCGTGGCAAATTACTGACAGATAAAAGACTATCAGGGCCATCACCGCTGATGGCTCTTTAGAAAAATGTCGATTACAATTCTTAGACTACGGATTTCATTGAAGTAGCCTTATAAGGCCTGTCTTAAGCGACTTTTTGTCATGGAATGTTCCATTAACTGTAGGTTCTAGGGATTAAATAGTAGGAAAGGCACTACAAAAATCTATCGTCGCCTGACCGCTGTGCTAAGCTTCCGACAAAAATAACAAATAACTCGCAGTTGCAGAATCTTTTTCAACTCCTTTCCAAGACGATGAAAAACACAACAGAAACTTCACAAGCAGAATCCAAGATTCATGTTATGTTCAGTGCTGTACGAATTTTTATTTTCCAACTTACTGAGAATAAAATATTTTAGTGCCTATGTAAATAATGTTAACGAAACTTTGAGGTAGATAACATAAATCGTGACGAATACCTATATAAGACAACTGATCAGAGTTTGTATATTTGAGTCCTGTTACTATACTCATATCAGAATGACACTCACGCTCATATTTCGTTATCCACACCATGGGGTGTAGATAACCAAATTTAGATATATTTAGCCGGACATTTTATCGAAGTCCCTTTTTCGTTGGAAAAACTAAAATGTTAGTCCCTGGACGCTGAGGCAAAAATAATTAAATCGATACCTGCGGACGGTTACAAGCATTTTGGTTTTGGATATTATACTCCAAGTTCTTAGCAGTACATAGAGAAGCTAAAAGGGAAACGATTTATGAAAGGAATGGTAGGTAAATGATGACCACACTCAATCAGAGTTTATTGGCATAGGAGGCAAATGGATCGCTTGATAGTTACCCTAACCTTTGCCTACCTAGATAACCGCGGTCAATTTCCGGTTAAGTTCTTGAACATTTTTGAGGGCGTATCCGTATGTGCCTGTCGCGGATCTTTCCGTAAGCGGATCAAAGCGCAGTTTCTAGAGAATCGCACACTTGGTTCCAACACGTTTACCAAGAAGCCTGTTACCTGCGCTATCCTCATGGCGCCTCGCATGCCTGACTGGATCTGGCCGAGGTGCACTACGCCGGTGACGCCCACGACCTCCAACATGCCGTCCCAGTGGTTGGGCTTGCTGAACTGGTCGTCCTTCTCCGGACCCCACGGGTTGGCGCCTGAGCCCCAACTGGATAAATGGGGAAGGTTTAGAGATATTTCTTGCTGATGCTTACTGTGAGTGGTGTAAGGATGTTGATGTAGCATGTGATGGATTATTTTTGTATTATATGCGTTGAGAACACAATATGTATTAGTATTATGACATTATGACCTTTCGTACATGCACTTGGACTTAAGTGCATGTATTTATAACGAATTTTTCTCATTGTTTTGAAGCTCATAGTGCAGAACAGCTATTTAGAGTGAAAGAATAAGCTTTTAAAAGATATTTCAGTAGAAACTAAGAGTATCAAAAAATGTCTCGTTGAAAGATTTTTTTTTTAAACATTCAACATTACATTGGAACAGTTAATCCAGACAAACCGGCACTGGTACATCTTCCCATGGATTGTTTTAGAAGCATCCGGGAATATTATTTGGAGAGTGATAGAATACTTGAGTTTATTGAAGCTCTGCCGGTAGGCCAAACTTACGCAGTTCCTTGTACCAATCCTTCACTTTGCCCACAATCTTGGATTCATTCTTTTATTTTTATTTTAAATTGGGCTTACTCATGGCCTCGGACTAGCCGAGGGCAGAGACTTGGCCTACGATGGAGTGAGTTCGCCGAGAAGGTGCCTATCGACTTGAAACTTGAAGGTTGGCGGGTTATACTCGTATGATATGTACCTGAGTATATTGAGAATGATGATGCCCTCAACAGCCGGCAGCTCGACCTGCTTGCCGTCCACCTCGAGCCGCACCGCCTTGTGCAAGTCCTTGCACATCTTGCGGCCCACCATCTTACGCAGGCCCATCTTCACGTACACACCCTTGTTGCGGAGCCTGTAAAGTCGTTCGGAAGATTCGTAAAATTTAGCGGCCTTATTCATAAAAATTCCTTGTTGAAGGTTTGAGGGGCCCAATAGTTATCGAGCCGATAAGTCTTGTTGAACGGTTTATAAGAAGTGTTATTCATAAACGCTCAATATCTCTCCGATAACTGTTGAGCCGCTGTTGAACGGATTAGACGCGTTATGTTGGCGCCTTGACAAAATCATAGACAAAAATGTGGTCTCACCGCAAATTAAAAAAAAGTTTGACAGCTGTCTGGCGGGAATTCGCAAATATTTCCTAATTCCTTGTTACTTACTTTTATCTCAAATAATTATATTATCATCATCTTGAACCTGAAATTATTAGGTACTTACTACGTATTCTTTTACCTAGGTAACTAATCAAAACAGTTAGCTTTATGATTAGGTACTTGCAATGACGATCAGATGACGAAATATAATTGTATGGCTAGTTAGTACCTAGGTATGGGCAGTTAGTAGTACGGGTAAGTAATAAATAAATATTTACTTCCTTGCGACCCCAACTCGGGCAGATCCTCAATGGGATCTGCCCTTATGTTATATATTTTTGGACGCCGCGGCGGATTACACAAATTATTTATGGCATCAATAGCGTTTAAGGCCTGCATGATGGAGTCTCACTGCTTATTGACGTTGAAGTTGAAATGGTTGAAAAACTATCAACAAAATTTTAAATTAAAAAAGTTGGAGATTAGTTTTCCCACCATTTCTGATTCGTGTAATGTTGCATGTAGAGAAAATCGAAACTGCGTAACTACTTACAATAAATCATCGGATATTTATTTTAAATACCTATCTAAATATAATTAAGTATCTCTGGATACATAATTTAATAATAATCAGATGAATAGACGATATAAAAAACTATACACCAAATCAGACTTTCATACCTTTATCTTTTCTCTTCTGCCTACTTTAAACGCATGGTTATGCACCTGTCAAAAATCAGCTGATCAAAATTTTGGCAGCCATCTTGTTAAATAAGAAGTTATAAGACCGTTATAGAAGGGTCTTCGGCTCTATAACTTTCGGGGGATTTATAGTAGGTTTGAGCGGCTGAATAGCGCTATTGAACGTTTATGAATAACGTTTTTAGCCATCCGGTCAACAACGACCCATCAGCGGGCGCGTAACTTTTTATGAATAAGGCCGTAGGAGTATGGTGAAGTAAGATTTGAGTAAAATGGAAAATTAATTTTGCGGGAAAGCTGTTTTAAAAGCCACGATTTGGTGATAAGTGATAAGCACTTCTTACGAATATTCCAATTAATACCATCTTGAGAAATCATTCATAATATAGACCTCTATTGTAATTCATGAAATATCCTATTGTATCGGAAACAATGTAAATATAACTATTCATATCTCAGTGGGAAGTCTGCAAAAATCAGGGGAGATTTTGTATCTTGTTGCATGGACACAGTTTACTAGATTATACTAAGGGTTCTGAAGAATGTAATAAAGAAAAAATACATGGCATGGGTCTCGGAAAAAGATGGAGTAAAAGTTGATCGACCCGAGAGGCTAAAGTATAGAAGTCATTACCTGCTATTGAACTTGTTAGGGTTCTCCTCCCTAGCATTATGGAAGTCGAGGCAGAGGTCCGCGTCGATTCCGATCCCGAAGTAGTTGTTCATGACCAGGATCTGCGAGTTATCCTCACTTTGGGACCCTGTGAAATACACAACGTACATTTAGTGCTTCCTTTATTTAATGGGATTCCTTGAGATAAATAAATGAATACATAGTGTTCTGCTCCTTTCCAGAGGAATCTGTTTTAAAGATGGGTTAATGGAATTATTAAGAAAATCGTCTGAAAGAACTAAAATAAGCAAATCCTTTTCTTTTCACGAACTGAGAGGAGACAACATATCCACAAAATGTTTGGTACCTACAATTATTTGATATGGAAAAAGGGACAAAGCTGCAAATACACATATGTATACCTACTTAGAATGGTGAATTAATGATGTAAACTTACGTTTAATAAAATTATATCCTGACGTTTTGGGCATGACGTTACACCCGTGGTCGCGGGCAACGCAGGAAACGTCAGGATATAATTAAACGTAAGTTTACGCGATTAAGACCCATTTGTCTTTAAAATATATGAGCGATGAATTAATGATATCTTATGAAGTGGTGACTCGCAAGAGTCGCAAGTCATGACCTCCAAAAATGTAAACATCCGACTCACCAGGTAACTGCTTGGAGAGCTCCTTAGGCTCGTCCTGCTTATCCTCAGGATGGAAAACCACGGTCCACCGGTCGAGGCGGATCTCCTCCGCGTCGATGACGTCGCGCAGCAGCGACAGCGGGTCTTCGCAGCCCGTGTAGCCCGAGCCCCAGCGAAGAACGCGGGCCAGGTCGTTACCTGGGGAACATGACAATTAGGATTATAAAAAACTTCGTGTGGCTTTAGAAATGTGCTACATGGACTGAAAAGCGTAGGGAAGCATTTTTCAAGCCCCTTGTGCATGAACGTGTTTGCAAATTAGCTTCATTTTATTTCGATAATTTCTTATCTTATATAGCCCATTTTTTAGAGTTGGTTTCTGACCCTGAACTTGATCCCGCACATCTTCCATCAACTTGTGGATACATGGATTTGCTCTACAAGGCTAAAATTTTATAACTCTCCTACAATGTTACAACCTCCATTAACTGACTGAAATCTAACCTGTGCCGAACGATGTCGCTAAGAGGTTTGAAGCACTGAGATACCTTCAAGGTTGTTAAAGCTATGCAAACAACTGCTGGTGCCGTCGCAGCTACACCAGGGTCTTGCAGTTGAAAGAGGCAGGTTAGAAATGAGTGATCCTGTGACAACAAATCTCACCTGTGCACAGGGAACCGATGGCACAAGAAGGGTTGGAATACTGTGACTCCTGGCCAGCACTATATAAGTCCTGCATCTAGCCCTTCCTGCCGTAGCCACTACACCAGGATCGCGCCCTTGGAGAATGTCTCTAGTTATAAAAGCCTTTGAAGCGATGCCTGGAATGGAACAATGCTGGATTCCATGTATCCCTTGCTTTTTAATCCAGCATTGTTCAGCATTACACTTCTTAGACATCTAACTCACCAGGCAATTGCTCTAGATAGCTCCTTAGGCTCCTCCTGCTTGTCCACTAATGTGCGTTTAGTTGAACTCACCTTTGCCCAGGGGATCGATGGCGCAAGGAGGGCTGGGTGCTTAGACAATTTGCCAATAGCTAGCGCTTCATCGTCAATCGTAAACGAAAGGCAGCTAACTGTCTTTGTCGCACTAATATGAAAGAGTGACAGAGAGGGAAAACTACGATATGATACTAAGCGCTAGCGCTTAGCAACTTGGCTAAGCATCCTGGAGCTCTGCGAGTCCTGGCCCACATTCTTGATCTATTCAGGATCTGTCGCTATTCACGATTTTGCAGTTGAGAGAGATAAGTAAAAAGTTAGTGGCCCAGTGGCAATAGAACTTACCTGTGCCCAGGGGAACGATGGCGCAAGGAGGGTTGGAGCACTGCGAGTCCTGGCCGACATTGTCGAGGCACTGCAGCACCCAGCCGATGGTGCCATCGCCGCCGCACACCAGGATTTTGTAGTTGGGAATGTGACGAAACACGTACAGCCTGTTGAGTGAAAATATTGTAATGTAGCTGTAATTTGTCGCCACACTGACGCGTCCCATGGGTGTCGTAAGAGTTGACTAAGGGATTGAAGTTTCACTGAAATTTTATTTATTGAAGATAGATGATGGGCAGCAGCGTCATCATAGAAAGTACTTGAATGAAAAGGAAAGGTGATGCTGATATGACTTGTATTTAATAATGACCTTATTGATAGTATTGATACCTGATCAGTTGCGTGCGGTGGAAAAACTCGAAAACACTTAGCTGATCTGGTATACTGTTAGACGTTTAATTATCAATTTCGTTTCGATTTAGATACTAATTCAATAAGAGATAACAGTTGAAGAAATACCTATATTATCTGTGAGATGGGCCTTTCTTTCCACAGAATTAGATTTGGATAGAAGAAACAAGTTCATTCATTTGTATGGCGGCCGAGCGTGTCAGATTTTGTACTGAAGTTGTTACTTGCCTATGATTTTAAATATGTCTCAGGCCCTTGAGTATTCATATTTTTTTTGTGTTGTTGCAATTAATATTACTTAAGGAGGCATTATTAATGTTTTTGTTCACTTCAACTTACATAATTTAACGCCCGAAAGCTGCAAGCTGCGATTAAAGACGGACAACTCAGTGGATTTCACTGAGTTCATTTGACACGCTAAGTAGATACGTTTGCTTGATCTATGGTATATATGGCATCTGTGTTTCTTGCACTATAAGTGAAAAAATAAATAGAAATAATCTTACCCAGGAAGCGGGCCGCCGTTCTCTAAATCGAAGACTTGGTAGGGGTTAAGGAGCTTCCGGAAGGAGTTGATGAGCTCCAGCCCCTGGCAGCCGCCGGACTTGACGTTCACGAATACCAGCAGCGGCTTCACGCCCGCCGGCACCTGCGCCGGTTCGATGCTGGGGAGCAGCATCACTGGGGGCAGCCGGTGCGTCAGTTATTATTCAAAATTAGATACAGTCTTAGCGACTGGCCAACTTCCGTAAACTTTGAAATTTTGATTTATCTCTACACTCAAATGAAGGCTATATTTGATACCTCCTTACTATTCCATATCACATCCGCACCCATCAAACTTCCAACGCACCCACCCACAGAGCTATAGAATTCAAAATGCCGACATTTTCTCTGATAGATGGATACAACTTCGACGAAAAATTAACCATTACCTTAATACCTGCTAGTTACTGTACCCTATAATTTTTACTTTTCATTATTTTGACATAAAATGTTATTACTATTAGAATGATATTAGCTTATAGATAATTCCACATGTAATGTCTTGGCGCAACCTGTTTTTTACATGGTTGTTGTTGAATAAAGAATAAAAAAATCCTCTAAATTTGCAGATTTTCAATTACGCGCTGAATTACGTTCTACCTTATATGACAACCCGCGAACTGTCAAGATTGCCTTTCGAGAAATCAAAGTGTCGGTTGGCCTATTGTTCTCGTGCATTTCACTTAGGAATAAAACGTTATACAACGACTCGGTAGGTACTATTAATACTATTTCTAAGGTTCACTGATTTAAACTTTATGTTTGCATCTGATCCTAAATGATGACTGGATGAAACTGTCTAGTTAAGTCAGAGGAAGAAACAGAAAACTATTAAGGGCACATGATGCGGGGGTGAAAGGAGGAAGAGTGTTCCGTTCTTAAAGGTTTGGAAGTTTCCCAACGGCAAGCCTATAAATTGCTAGTAGACAAAGCCCCTAAACTATTGTTTAAAATTAATGCAATTGATTATCTATGTTACAAATAATAAAAAATTCTGAACATATTTGTTTTGTCTAGTGTATTTTAATCTAAATCAGTTCACATAATTATGTACTTGAAGATGTACAGTCACCACATGGGAATGTTGAGCCACTTGGCAATGGATGCAATTTGGTCGTGTAATATTATGGGTTCGGTATTTTTCGTTAGTAGGCACGATGCGACATGTCCGATGTTCCCCGATGATATGTCAGTCAAATACGAATCTTTGTTGTGTCAAAATTTCAGTATGTCAAAACTAGTGGAAATAATAAAAATTTCTTCGTCTCCGAGAATTAAGGATTAGTCATCGGCCATTATTAAACGCTAGATGTCGTTGTTCCCAGAGGAAACTGGATAACGACAGTTCTTCATAGATTTGTCTAAAACCGTTTAGTAATTTATTCGTATTTGCTTCAAATCGGATGCCATGATTTATCTGACATTAATAGGCGAGGTATTTTTTCAATTCAAGATATTTATATAAATAGGCATGTTATCGAGCAATTTTCAATATTTTTTTCATTGACAGAGACAAATGCTATTGCTGTCTTTATTATCATTCGTTACAGCTCAGTTGACGTTAGATGAAAACGTATGTAATGTAACCTTTGTAGAAGTATGGTAGGTAACCTTTGACAATCTACCTATAATCCTATAATCTGTCAGTAGCCATAAATATGTTTAATAGAGACTTCATAGTTTCTGACTGAAATTCTAACTTTGAAAAAATACCTGTCAGTGACAGCCGTTAAAAGGAAAGTGAACGAAATTACCATTTGTGGCCCTACCGTGAAAAAGGAAATTCGTAAATTTCCATGATTTGTCTCTCTCACTCGACTGACGGCTTCGTTTGAGTGACAGAGAAAAATCCTTGAAATTTACGAATTTCGATTTTCGCGGTAGTAGGCCAGGGCTCTGAAGTTAGATTGACGTCTCCAGGACTAAAGCGGATGTTATAACGTAACTATAGTAACGTCAGCTTCCGGAAAAATAGCGATCAAACATATTGGTTAAACATTTTTGTTATTATTAGGGTTAGGAATTTTGGTGGCATTAGGTGAACAGAGAACAGTGGAGTCGTTGCTGAAATTGTTTATGATTGATTGAATAATTAATTAATCAAAAATAATACATAAATACATATATTCTTTTTAATAGGGTTTCGCCCATTTTAAGTATTAAATAATTGA
Source organism: Thaumatotibia leucotreta (assembly GCA_025490895.1). NCBI lineage: Eukaryota > Metazoa > Arthropoda > Insecta > Lepidoptera > Tortricidae > Thaumatotibia > Thaumatotibia leucotreta. Next base: position 70,128 of record JALPQI010003252.1, read on the forward strand.
ATTGTATTAATATTTGACTACCTATGAAATAATGTTCAATAATTTTTTTTATAATATATATACCAAACTAATGTTAATTATATAATATTTATGGGCTTCGAGAAAACTAGAACCTTAAAAATCAAATAAATATAATTCTCATTTATCAACGTTTTTAATGAAAATTAATATATTTTTAGATTCTCAAAAATAAAATTCATGTTATTTATTTAAATTCATTGATAAATCCAGCTTGAACTAAACACTATTTCGTTATTATTTTATAAGTTAATCATTTATTCAAGATAAAAAAAATGTAACATCGACTCCACTGCTCTCTGTTCCATAAATGCCACCAAAATCCTAACCCTAGTTATTACGTAACCATGGTAATGTCTGACCTTAACCTTCTGATGTAACCTTCTGAAGAAAACGCGAGCGGTCATTGGCTAACCGTAGCAACGCCTGCCCCATTGGTTAGCAGAGTTCGGCCGAAGTCGTGATACCAGCCTCATAAGAGTTCGGAACCCGATTTGTATTATTCGACCAAGTTGCGAACAGTGGCAAGTGGCTCAACAATCCCGTGTGGTGACTGTACGTACGATGAACTCACCTAATAAATGCTTATCTTCATATTTGGCCTCTCTGAGAGCGTAGAGCGCGCGCACCGCTTTGCTGGCATCCTCGTATGTGATCACCATCGACCCGTATTCGTAGTAGATGGGGCCGATCGACGTGAACTTGTTGTCTGTAATCAAGATTTATGTTAAATGGGTATTTTAGCCAGCTACACCAGCTACTGGATACGGTTAGTAGAAACTTGAGATGAGACAGCAAATTTAATGATCGGTTAGTTATTGTATAAAAGGATCGCTCAGCAAAATTCATCTCGGAATATTCTAGGTTAGCTTATCAGCCACAATGATTTATGATTAGCAAATTTCAACAATGATCGATTGGGATTTTCCCTCGTCTTCCTTTTACCTGCAATATTGACTAGATCTTCATTCACATTATTAAATGCCTTTTTTTTCAAAGCAGAAGTTACAAAATATTTACAAATGGTTAGTTAACAGTGTAGATAGATAGGAGAAGATTGGGCTCACCGCATGGTGACGGCAGTGAGAATACATTTATCACCCACCACCCACAACTCTCCTTATAAGTGTCGTAAGAGTCGACTAAGGGTTCGAATTACTACTGAAGACTGATGATGGGCAGCAGCATTATCATAATTAACACGTTACTGCGGTCGCCCAGCGTGGCGAATAGGCATCACCTCCTAATGCGTCCAACGCATAAGTTATAGGAGATTCCTATGTCCAACAGCGTACTGAAATGGGTTGATGATGCGAGTTAAAAATCTGTATACGAAAGGATTGCGCTCACCGGCTCCAAGGATCTCCACGAGTATATTCTCATAGTTCCTCTCCGACAATCCCGGCGGGAGCGACGCCACGAACAGTGCCAGCGTGGGCCCGTGCGGGTCGCGGCGCGGCTGCAGGTAGAAGCGCGCTAGCTCCATACGCCGCACCGACTCGCGCGCCAGTCGCACCACGATGCGCCACGGCCGCTCCTCCTCTTCTAACACCCTTTCTGATACTGCACGGAACATGTTGGAGTTATATTAGAGGCAGTCTAGCAAACCAACTTATCAGTAGACACAGCTAATTCAAAATATCTAATACAGGGGTCAACACTACGCCCCTAAATTTTTGAAACCCTTAAACAGGCTGACATATCAAAAATGACAATCAAATGTCAGTTTTATTTGTTGAAAATATAATTACAATTTCAAGACTTTAGAATTATCTGATTTTCACGAGATTTTCTTGTGCAACTGTGCCATGACCTATGCATTAATTTAAGATTAGAATTTCAATTTCTGGACAGAATAACTAAGCGATGGTTACCTTCATGACATAACAGATTACACTAGTGCCAATATTTGGAGTCAATATACAAACATCAAGACCCATATTAGTGGATTTAGGGACTTTTGGAGAATAAAAGAGATCAAAACAACGAGCTTTTTGTGAATGTAATAGGGTATAAAGATTTCTTTTGGATATCAAGAAAATCAAGACTACAAGCCTTAAAAACCTAGAAAAAGATCTAGAAGAATCTTACCCCCACGGTCAAGCAGGATCTCAGAGCAGCGGTAGTCCTGCGTGGCCTGCGCGGGGTCGAGCCCAAAGTGCTCCAGCGCCAACGCCATCAGGTCGGCGACGGTGTGCTCGCCGCGGCACGGCACCGTGACGTACGTCTCGCCGGCGCCGGCGATCCGGCCCGGGTATACGCGGACCTCGCCGCCACCCGTCTCCGGTTCCCTGAGGACATAATAACAAATCAGCAACAATTTGTCAGCCTCCGTAGCCTAGTTGGTAGCGACCCTGCCTACGAAGCTGGAGGTTCCGGGTTCGAATCCCGGCGAGGGCATTCTTTGTGTATTTATTTATCACAAATGTTTGTTCCTTGGTCATGGCTGTCTATGTATTTAAGTATCTATGAGTATCTATCTATTATATATCGTCGCCTGGTACCCACATCACAAGCCTTAATTGAGCTTACCGTGGGACTAGGTCGGTTTGTGTAAGATGTCCCAAGATATTTATTTATTATTTATTTATTTAAATCGATTTGTGTCGTATTGACTTGACTATGAACTTCTTCGTGACGTTGAACGTCGTCTCAAATTTTGGATAATCAGACGTGTTGGTAACGGGGCAGGCAACTGTTAACAAATTATCTTTCACTAACATTAATTGATCATGACATCAGTAAAACTTTGGTGATGTTATACTAGTCGAAAACATCCTATGCCAAGAAAAAATCTTCAGGGATGGATCTGCTTGTAAAAAGCTGTATTACATTGTCTTGACAAAAACACCCTAAGGATTAGGACTCCCTTAAAGTGCAGGTCGGATAATTTACGGTCCTTAGCGGCGTTGGGTGCTCAAAAGGGCGTTGCCGCCATTGCGTCATCAAAACTGGAACTGTACTATACAAGTCTACAAGAAACCCTACTCACTTGAACCGGAGGAAGAGCGCAGGTCGCTTGTTCGGTAGCCTGGTGACGCGCGCCAGCGGAGTCGGGTCCTTGAGCGGGGGCTCGTCGCCCGCCAGCGCGTCAGTCAGCTCGAACTGCTCCGGTTCTCGGGCCACGTGGAACGCCCGCAGGGCCGCGGAGACTAGCTCGCGCTCGTTCCAGTTGCGGCCGACCACCACGGGCCGGTATAGGCGGCGGGACCAGGCGGCTTCACCGTCGTATACCTTTACTACCTCTGTTGGAGAAGTGGCAGGATTAAAGATTTAAAAATAAAAGTAGGTAGTTAGGTTCATAAACAACTATTGAAATGGAAATTGTTGCTGGCGTGGTAAGAATAAGTAATTTGTACTTCTGGGAAGGATGAATTCTCTTATTGAAGGCTTAAGGTAAGTTTATATTGAGATATCCCAAGTAAGAATGCGATTTTCACAGAAGAAAAGACCATGATATTGAGTTTCCTGGGAATCTGCTACTTTTGCATGTTTTCAGAACTTTTCCTTGAGATTTTTTTAATTTTGAAGAATTTTGAACTTTGGTGTTTTTTATCCACGAATTTGTACATCTTTCATTCAAAATTGGGCGCGCATCTGGCCTGCTACCGCGGATACCGAAGTTTGTAAATTTCGAAGATTTGTATCTGCCACTCTAACGAAGGTGTCATTAGAGTAACAGGGAAAAATCCCCGAAATTTGCGAACGGTGTTTTCGGTAGCAGGTCTTCATCGGAACTGGCATCGGTTACCATGTACGTGATGAGATTTACCTTCATCTCTATCATCCGGCGTCCGATCCCGGTGCTGCTTGTGATCGGGCCGGTGGTCCTGGTCCGCCGGCGCGCCGGTGGAGCCGCCGCCGGAGCCTGAGCGGCCCTCGCAACCCGAGGAGAACTCCTCGCTAACGCTGCGCGCTGTAACCACCATGTCGCTCACATACGCCCCCCACCCCGTGCATAATACAATATGGATACCGTTGTGAAAATTCTTGACGAGCTCCGTCCCCTTTTTAAAATTACTGAAGAATCTTTTGATCAAGCACTTTTCTGTATTTAGTGAAGTTAACATTGAGGTCGAACGCAATATCGAGGTTTTTCACAACACAAATAGACAATGATTTAAATAGATTCCTTCATATCTGTCAAGTCTTTGTCTGTTTGGGGTTTTTAGTGTCTTTTTTGTCAGTAAAACCAAAATGCAACAAATATCTCGAATGACAGCAGGAATTAAGACTTAAGATTGCATTAAACATCGATCGATGCTTGCAATGACATAACTTAAATTGTTTCAAAGAATTTTGACATAAAATTAAGCAACTTCACAAATTCCAGTTGCATTGAATTGATTGGTAGCGGGTATAATAAATTATGGCAAACTAATGAGTAGCAATTATTCGGTTATTTTTAGGGTTACTATAAGGGGTTTAAAAAGCTTACAGAGAAAGGTTAATTGTATCCATTTCATATCATTTTTATTGTTTAATTTAGTGGATTACTACAACAATTTATCCAACTAATTTTTATCACTTTTATTAACATTTATCCCATGTATCAAGTTCCTATTTTAATTATTTATTTACTTTACTGGTTAAGTTAATATTTCCTTCGTAATTAAAGATTAATCTTTTGTATTTCCAACAATACGAATATAGAATATTGATGATGAAGTATTTTCTTGAAAATAGAAACTTGATATGCAGGATCGGTTAAACATAAAACTAAATTGGATGCACGATGTAATTTAACGCTCAGAAGTATCTGTTAAAGACATTGTGTATCCTTCTAACACGTATCCCGGGTAACACCAAGCCAGCTAGGAAACAAACATAATAGCGGTCCAGCGTCCTCGCAACTCCATACAAAAAATGACTATAATTATGTTGACTATAATTAATCTGACTATTCTTGTGTTGACTATAATTATTAAAATGTTTTATACAATATCTACTGCATTTTTTATTCATAGATAATAAGAGTATCGATCTGTGTGCGTCAAAATCAGGGAAAAAGTTAACATGTCTATAAGTTTATAGTCATTTTATCTATAAAGCGAGACCAGTGTTGCCGTGCTAAAGATATCCGCTTGCTGTTCTTCTATTAGTCTATAGCTTTTTACACGTATTTAGCAGCACCATTTGTTACTCGTAGTCAGGAAAAAGACTACTGGCCTGGGGGGCTACCACGATCTACTAATGCGATTTAGTTATCGACCTAATCTGAATCGCGATGTGTCGGTTCCATAGAATAACTCTGTTAAAAATAGACAGGCCGAAACTAAACTGAATTGCATTTAAAGAGATCATGGTAGGCCCCCGGGCATGAACAGCTTGCGACATAAACTAGCACGTCAACCAGATGTTGATGTTATGTCGGTGTAGATATAATATGTCGCCACCATACCTGGTGATGGAATACCGCGTCTCGAGTATCCTTCGGGCGACGGCTTCATTAATAAATAAACGAAAATGAGGTGGGCTTTAAATATTCAAAGTTTGAAGGGTGAAGTGGAATCTGAGTGCTTCTGATTTTGACTTGATATCTTTCGTTAATAGGCTTCTTTTGGTTTTGCTAGCTTGAAATGTAATAAACGGGTTGGTTCGATTGCAGTGTAAGTAGGTATTTGTGCACAGTCAAGGGTTTGAATGAAAATAAGACGATTTTTGTGTTACGAAGTTACACAAATATTTTGAAAAAAAAAATTCAGCATGTTTGCATTATTTTCTATTAAAAAAATCTAGGTACCTGATTCGTATTCATTGACCGAAAGAGTAGTTTGTATGACTAACTTTCGTAACTTAATCTGGGGCCCGTTTCTCGAACGCTTGTAATACAAGTGGAAGTCTCTTTTTGACACTTTTAATTAGATAAGGGTTCCGCTTGTATTACAAGCGGAAGTTGTTACAAGCGTTCGAGAAATAGGCCCCTGGTCTACCACTTTTCGACTCTATTCTGTGGTAATAAAATCCATAAGTGGTAGACCCCTTTTTTTAGAGCGCTGTAAAATATTTTTGGAATCGACTCTGTTGCTTTTTTCGAGTCCTCTTAGCACAATATCACTGTGCTATTGTTATCTATTTATTTGTATTATGGTTGTATATTCCTTGCTAGAAAAAGGCGAGTATCACACACTGGAATATAGCACAGTGGCTTCAATTCTATCCCCTTGTGAATTGGGTCAGACTATTTTTGCAACACGGCGGAAAAATGGTGCTACGGGCTACACTGTAGCACACGTAGCATTTATTGACCCCCTATAAATATATTGGGGCTGAACGTTCGTGCGCTTGGATGATCATTGTCAATTGCTCATTGCTTACACGGCCTAATGCCCTCAACAGGCAAAACTAATTCGCTATGGAGAATCAATATTTAGACGCAGATGGGGGATATTCGGCGTTTTTATTTCGTCATTGATCGTCTCGACAAGTATTGTTACAACAGATGACCCTATCCTACCGACTGCGCCTGCTGTCAGGAGATAGGTATACAACCCTAAGTGTGTTAATTGTTATTTTAATGTAAACGTAATTCAGTACTAATACCTAGTGTAGCATACTCAATGTTTTTAGTACTCGGTCTTCCGTTTTACTAATAATCACGTGTGACTATGACGAATCCGAGCGAATAAAACGCTCCTCGAAAAATCACCCAGATATAGTGTTTTCGTGTTGGTTTCCAGATAGTACTTTATGAGATATTATTTTTAGATAATGTGATATCAAGTCAAGCCAAAAACGTATTTAAAAATGTTCAGTTGCGGGACAAAATAGATCTTAATAGTCGTCATATAATTAGGTGAAGGTAGTAGGTACCAATGTCAAGTGCGTGTTTGTTGTTATTTGTAGTAAATATGTATTACATCTTTTAGATTAGATGAATGGCTAGTCGATAATGCCTACGTTTGCGATACTATACGAGTAAACAGGTACAAGGTTTTATCTCCATTAATCCAGTAATATCGACCATTGATACATTTTAAGGCAAATTAGCGACTTTACTATGGTCAAAAGTCGTTATGTTATAGTGGATAGTCTTATAACCTTAAATTTCGTTTATTATATTACATTCGATTACATCACGTTTGAGTCCACAACCTCACAATTTTAAGGAAGTGTGTTTATTGACTTCTCTTGATTCATCTTACAATGGCCGGTTTTGACAGGACGCACGCATGCGCTGTGTCCTCCTCGCCGTATTACGTTACAATTTCTATTTCATATAATATTTGTTCTAAATATGTTTTAAAATCCCTAGTTCCTTAATAATTGTTGTATCTTTTTAGATGTTTGAAAAGAGTGTTTTGAAGAGAATTTTTATTCATTTAACATTGACCATTCATCTAACCTCAAATATCGAAGGCAAAGTTTAGGCATGCGCAGAGATAGAAGGGACATTGGGTACAGCCTTGTTATAGATCTTACGAGTTTCAAGTTGTATAGTAATGGGCGATGATGGAGATAAATGATAATATGAAGCACATAGCAAAAGCTGTATGTTCTGGTATGAGCAAAACAACAGGTTTTTGTACTGTGTCAATGTAATGGGCGTTAGGTTTTCACAATTTTTGTGTAGTTACATATTTTTCGTTTGTGAAAATAATATTTTATATCTTAATACCAATCACTGTTAAGTAGATTAAACAATATTGTTTGCTGTCAGTGTGTATCAAAAAATCAGTCTAAGATTATAATTAACACAATGTTTGTGTTAATAAACCAATTTATTATTTATTCTTGGTTAGTGTAGCTTTTACCCGATTAGTCATTTTGTACATTTTAAAGCTTAAGACGGTAATTATTTCTTGCTTAAGTCTGTTTTGATGCTCATTCCTGAACACTACCATGCGAACCCAACAGGATGGAATCGTGAACTTCAAAATAACTTGATTCTTGGTATGTCGGCAGTAGATAGGTAAAGACAATTTTGATGGTCACGTCCTCTCCGTAGCCCACACTGCATCCTTATTTTATAAGCAATGAATAGTCTGCATATTGATTTTCAGATTATATCCAATAAAGGCTGGCAAGTTCAACCAAAACATTGTAATTTATGCACTTAAAATACATGAAAATTTTCATCCGTGAAGAGATAGTTTATAATTGGTACCTGTGATGCATTTGCTTTCATGTAATGATTATTGGATAATAAACTGTTTCAAAGCTCCAAAGTCTCGTCGATATTTGTTAAAACATTTATATTTGAGCAATGCCGCCAATATTCGTGATAAGATCTGTCTATAGTCTACAGATAAAGCGCATTATGATATCGCGAGCTCGATGAATCCTTCTCCAGAAAGGAATCCTCCTCTAAACACCACCTGTACAGGCTGTATAGAGTCGGACAGCGATAGGAGGCAGTGCAAGCGATGGTGTACCTCTCGAGTAGGGCGGCGACGCGCCCCCGTGCGGGCTGCAGGCCGCCGGCAGCAGCCGCCGCGCCAGCACCACCAGCCGCGCCGGCCCCCAGCGTCGCTCGCGCGCTGCCCAAAGACACCGCTCACACTCCGCCACTTTTACCTCTCCACATGTGCCGCGGTATTCGCAACTACCCTACCCCTCTAATAGCCAATGTTTGATGAGTTGCAACTACGATCACATGCTAGATTTGGGGACTTATTTAGGGAGTTGTCTTTGAGTCATCAAAGAATGTTTATGAATAATATGTTAAGGCTCGAAAAACGCTCGCGGTTCTGGAGAATCTCAACGGAATTACAATAAAGTGAAATTAGCTGCGTCCGTTTTTCCGCCATTGACAAAGTTGAAGAGACCAGTTGAAACACCAACATCTGATCGTGGTCGCGAGCGATAGCTGACTGTCTACAAGCGGCTACCAAGCCTGCGAATGGCGAGGCACATGTTCGGCAGCGGTGGCGCGGGTCCGCTTTCCTAGCAGTTCAGAGACTTACGGCAGCCGAAGTCCCGCTGCGAGGGCGGCGGTCGCACGTGGACCCCGATGATGGCCTCCATGGGGACCTCTGTGCGGGGGATGGAGACCGCTGATGGGGGGAGGAAGATAGGCTGGAGCATGCCAAAGTTGCATTCCTCCGGTATCAGCGACCGACATCCCGCGTGGCACTGTGGATTTAAAGTGAATGTTTGAAGATTTGTGTGTTGTGAAGATATTAGATATTACAATAAGACACATTAAAATAAGTATCATGTCGTATGCTTCTAATCTTCTTGGTAGATACGAATATTTCGTAGTCGTTTTCCAAGATAAAATGTATAGTTAGGTACTTGGAGTTGGCAGGTTGCTATTTTTCTACAAATTACTGGTTGCGTACTGTGCTGCCACACCATTCGTATCTGTAGCAAAGCAGGCACTCCTCGTACCAACAGGCTCGCAGTCACACTCGAACGACTGTTTGTCATTGCACGGTCTACACTGCTGGTTACTCACCGTGCTGCCGCACCACTCGCATCTGTAGCCAGTGAGGCACTCCGCGGAGCAGCAGGCGCGCCGGCAAGCCGCACATTTCGAATTCGCCGGCAGGTTCCCCTCTCGCCAGTGGTGGGCAGGCCGCGGCTCCGACCCCGCGCAGTAGGTCGCATTCTCCTTGCAATCCGCGGCCGCGAAGTCCACGCATTCTCCGTGGACGTAGTACTCGCATACTGGAATGGTGGATATGTTAGATGGACAGTTAAAGGGTTAGTGGAAAAAACGTTATAGCGCAATTACTACTAGGATAGCTTAAGTTTAGCGTGTGTTACTTTGAGCATACCTTATTTACGAAAATGCATTTACAAACAATAAATCGTAATGAAGTGATTTAAAATTTCACGACAGTCAACAGCTTTAGGAACTATTTCAGACATAACTACTTCGTAAAAATGGAAGCTTTTCAAAATAAGTACCTTTTAGCTTTTAGATACTTAAATATTACATCCAGTAAATAAGCCGGATATTTAAAACAAACTGTTCATGCATGCCTTAAGTTATCTGCATGCGGCTGCTTCGTTTGTCAACTGAATAAAAAAAAATTGTCTTGTCAGTCATGATTAAGTATTGTTTTCTATCATTGTTACAAGATTGTTGCCTTACGTAGGTCTAACTTTTCACCTCTTTATAATATTGTCACTGTGCATAGATTTCCAAGTTAAGACTATGCCATAGTATTTCTTAATCTTAATAATTGAATTAATAATTGAACTACTAGTAGACAAATGAATAGTTGTTCAACTACGAGTATTCATTCCCATCAGCCGGGCAACATTTTTTTACTAACATATCCATGATAACTAACTACTTAAGGACAACTTTTGAGTCCCGTTAAGGCCTTTGCCACACTGCGTCTGCGTTTAGGTGAGCAGTGATATTTTAGATTACACACCTACCCGCAGACGGCAAATCGTCATCAATGTCGTCAATCTTTCAACAAATCAAATAAAAATACTGATCGAAAACACAGCGCATCACGAGTATTATAAAATGGCAGTGGGCTCGCCATATTGTCTGGAGAACCGGTGACCAGTGGGGCTGGCGTGTTCTCGAGTGGTCCCTACGCACTGGACGACGCATTGTGGGACCGTACAAAGTGGAGCGACGACCTAAAGTTTGCGAGTGTCCACTGGATGCCGGCAGCTCGCGACCGTGCTTTGCGGTCTCCGGGGGAGGCCTATGTCCAGCTGTGGATGTCATTCATCTGATAATAGGGCTAGGGCGTAGGGTACTTACTCATACAATGTAAAGCCGGGAGTTCATCGAGCCGTTTCCGACACACCGTGCAGAACTTGCGCTTGTGGTGCGCCGGCTCGGACCAGCAGTGTGCCACTGGGTTCTGGAACAAACGACACATTAGGTATGACAATACAGTTCCTTATTCTGTACTTTCTTTTTGCGTTAGTACGGATGGATATACATAGCCTTGCACTGCACTAGTATAGATTTAATGATTCTGACGGAAAATCAGCTCTGTGGACTCTCGAGTGTACAAGGCACATGACTTGCGCAAATAAGCTATAGTTGGATTGAAACTTTCGTGAGAGATAAAAACTATAAATATAATTAAACGATTTTAAACTCACGTATATTTAGTAAGCCGTGTGGTGGCGGCAGTAAGAATACATTTGTCACCACCCGAAATCCTCCTGCGTGTGTCGTAAGAGACGACTAAGGAATTGAAGTGTCACTGACCATTATTTGATAAAAGATTGATGATGGGCAGCAGCGTTATCATAGTGGATACTGGACACATTACTGCGATCGCCAATCCGCTTGCTCAGCGTGGCGATTATGGGCATTTACCTCCTAATACGTCTATACGCCTAGTTAATAGGAGAGGCCTACGTTAAGTTTAAGTATTTTTACGTGTTTTTGTCCCCATGGTCCTGATGGCACTAAGTCGAGGTCTGATAATGAGATTTTGGAGAAATCGATTGAAGAGGTTTTTTTTTCATTTGGTGACTATTCTACTAACAAGCTGATCGGCCAGACGATAAATATGAACGTTCGGCAAGTAAAAGGTTCTAAAATATGTCATTGCTTCGAGGTGCTACGCTTACGCTACACCGGCTACACCGTAGACTAGGTGCTACAAGAATAGCACTAAGCCATTTTTTACATAACCCTAGAGGTTTACTCAATTATTGTATTTAATTATAGTGAATAAATAAATAAAACATATTGCTTATTTTCAGTATTTTATGACCAATGAACAACGTGTACAAGTCGTTTCGCTAAACAGTTAAATATGTTTGAGTCGCATGCTAGTTATAATTATAATGTCTGGACAAATATCCATCGAACTCCCCGTCGGCACATAAACCTCTTCAAGGAATTGCCAATGATGGGTCTTGCCAAAATGATTGTAATTTATAAAACTTTTTTTATTCAATAATAATAAATAAATATATATATATGATTATATGACGATTGCAAAAAAAATATAGTTAAGGTCTTCATCGAAAAGAAAACTTGATCGCGTCAATTGTGTTACGAAAGTTAGTCATATTAATTATAGTATGTACTCTGTCCAACAACATTTAGTAGTAGAAATAAGAGTCATATTCAAATAAACACCAAATTTAAAATTACAAAAAAACCGACTTCAACCGATTTCTCCAAGATCCCATCATCACGGTTTGTTTTGAAGTCGGTTAACCGGAGGATTAAACATTTTTCACCTTGTTTGCCTCCGCATACAAGAAAAATGTTTATATGAAGTTTCCATAATTCCATACATTTGGGGTCTGGTATACCCAACTATATATGTATGCCGAAGGTTAAAAAGAATTTTCGAAAACGGTTGTCGTGATATTGAGTTATTCGTCCACTTGTCGTCTAAGGGTGTTTCTATGCGATTTTTTTATGCGTTTTTAGGGTTCATTACCATCACCGCTTTATTTTCTTTTTTATAAAAGCAAACGAGACTATTATGCCAGAATAGAAGACAAACATGCGTCTGCTACAAGATAACCGATAATGACTCCAATATTTATACGAAGTTCGTCAATATGTTGCGACAGAATAATCGCATAGAACTACCCGTACATGCTTAATGCAAATGTATTTATTATATGGTTTTTTTCATGGATGCCATTGTCAGAACTGAACCTAATTAAAATGGGACCAATCGGTAAGCATCAGCATTCAAATAAAATAAGAATCACCAAAATCGGTTCCTCTAGTCGGAAGTTCTGGTGGCTTATGTTATGGTGGTCCAGTTTTATCCATTTATCGTGCTACGTATCACTTTCACACTTAAATAAATAAACAAATATCTTAGGACATCTTACACAAATCGACCTAGGCCCACGGTAAGCTCAAAGGGTTGTGATGTGGGTACCAGGCGACGATATACATAATTTATAGATACATATAGATACTTAAATACATACACAGCCACGACCAAGGAACACATATTTGTGATAAATAAATACACAAATAATTCCCTCGCCGGGATTCGAGCCCGGAACCTCCACCTTCGTAGGCAGGGTCACTACCACTACGGAGGCTGACTTGCATACTTGTTAGAACGTGACGGCAATTACATAAACGATTATATATATACCCCTAATAAACTGCCGCCACTGTATAATATGTATGCATAAAAGCCTTATTACGATAAATAAAAGTTAGCGACGAACCGTCAAGTGTCAATTATTTATCGATAGTCGATAAAACACCTCGGTCAATCCCTCTGACAGTTTAGTTTTTGCTATGAAGAATTCCGCTCCTTGACGATTAGACACGGTACCATCATATCATAAGCCTAACAATAGCCGTACGATGAGTTGAAAAAAAAAGGATATGTTAGGTTTTACTCGATACGTGCCTAATACATTCTATCGCGCTCACACTGATATATTGGAGCGAGCGCGATGGACTGCTTTACGTGTCGAGAAAAACCTAACGTTACCGATACTTGCAAAGTCATGGTGTGGCTACCGATCGCATTTTATTATTAGTAACGTTTATCTATAAGTTTGTAAAAAGCGAGACTTACTATCGACTATCGAACAACGTCTCAGATGAAGTTGCTACCGCCTGTTAAAATTGTCCACAGCCAATTAATTCATTTTCATCACACTTGCTGTCTAAGCGCGCCATTGCTTGCATGCGTAGCGGGAGTATAGAAAAGTGAAATTCCCTAGGGAGTAATAGAAATGTCAGTACGTCATTGAATAATATTTTGTCTTAATTTTTTTTTTGTGGGCAAGTGTGATGAAAAACATTGTATGCATCATGGTCGGTAAGCGGAATACTAACTTCAAGTCGTTAAAAGTCTTCTGACAATCATCAAGGGAGATAAGTACGGTATTACTAAATACCGTACTTGTCTCCCTTGATGCACAATGTACAATTCAGGCCTGGTAGATAGTTTTACTTACTACTTACTAGTGATGGGTTGTTCCCGGTAATTTCCCAATCTTACTATAGGGAAATAAGTTTCCATTTTGGAATATTCTCCATACTGTGCTGGGTAAGTTACCGGGAGGTCGTTCCATCACTAATTATAAGTAAAACTAAATAACTACGAGACCTGAAATGTTTGATTTAATCGAAAAACATGAATGCTTTACGTACTTATCGAGGAAAATCTAACACCGATACTTGCAAAGTCATGGTCCGGCTACAGGATGACATGAAGTGACACAAAACACTCACTTTGATGAGGCTCGGCGCTACCCCGCAGCATGGCGTCACCACTTGCCCCACGCAGCGCTCGTGTACTATGAAGTTGCACACTGAAACAATAATAAACAACGTTAATATGGATTTCAAAATCGTAATACGAGGTAACATCGGGGAGATTATCAGTTGGCATATGATGGTACCATTACTACCATTTTATCCATTTATCGTGCTACGTTTATCGCCAACAACGACAAACGATTAAATACGACACTATCATTGGTGGCTTATGATAAATATGATAATAAAGCGTTTACCGTTTATCGTGCTACCTGTCACCTTGCATACTTGTCAAAACGTAACGGTAACGACGATAAATAATTTTAAACAAAGGGCCGTCGTAAGCCTACAGTTGTACCTACATTTTTTTACACCACTGACAATACGAGTACCTCTTTTAAAAGTAAAATAAATGACAAAAAAATAGTAAACCTAAAGGTATTTAACAAGATATTCAGTTGCTAGTTGTTAGTGGAGTTCAAAAAATATGAGCCCTCAATGTAGTATGATTAGCTTAGCAGTGATCGGTTTTGTTTGTTCCACCTAGCGGGATTTCGCGTATAAAAAAAATATGGGTGTGAAAAATTTTTTAGTATAAAATTTATAAAATTTTATTTAACGCTATTGTATACTTTATGAAACAGAAAAATGACAATATAATTAAAGTTTATTTTTCAAGTTACTATAGGAGACCCGCCGGGAGAATACAAAAAATCGATCACTGATGTTAGCGTACCGAATTCATAAACTGCGAACCCAGTTACTCTCTCTAACCTTTATTTATTTTTATTTTTTTTTGTTATTTGTTGGCGAAGAGTACCTCCATCTCTAAATCTGTAAATCTTATTGTTCTCTTTATTCTGACAACTAGAGACCTTTACATTCCTAGTAGTATAGATATATATGCATAATAATATTGTGAACTTGTATAATAAATTAATAATTATTATTTTTGTTTATTATTATCCTTTATTTATCTCTTTTTTTAAGGTAATAAAATAAATAAACGTTTATTCGCTCGTGGCTCATGTAATGTAACTTTTTAAATTAATAAAAATGTCTATAAAAGTATTTTTTTATGATGTAATAAATTGTTTAGTGCATGTTATTTTAATAAGATGTATTATTATACTGTTTTGAAAAAACAAGTCCCTCTGAGTTTCTTACTGGTTTTTCTCAGGATAGTGGTGTAGGGTTAGAACCGGTAGTAGATTTTTTTCTTGATATTGTGTTAGACGATTCGAAAATGCTTATTAATAAATAATAGTTTGACTTGACTTTGACTTTGACTATATTATGTGTAAGCACTAGCAAAATACCTAATTAATATATTTATGAATCGTATACACATTCGTGCGTTTCCAGATTACGTCACAATTTATATATATCAAATACAAGTACACGCGTGTTACATGCGATTGAAATCGGATTTAGCATTTCCGTGAACTTGATCGATTTTATCCGGTAGTGTTTGAGGAAAAATTAGAAGCAATGAGTCATTTGATCGTGTGGTAGGAAAGTGGCTTCGGAAATACGTGGGCTTATCCGGGAGCACCGCTTTACTAAACTTTTAGCAGATTGTTTATCCACTCTCATGCTTTGAAATTTTGGTTGAGCTTTATTCCTATGTAAAATAAGAGTGACAGCTGGTAACCAGAGTTACCAAAAGCAATTGAGTGGCTATGGTACCCTCAGTACCTACTTATTATCAAACCGCGATTAGAACGGGATTCGAAAGTATACTGTTGGTTGACACAACAGTGTATAAGTAAATCTAGGATATAGGTATTCATGGTTATATTACCTAATAGTTTAAGTGCAGAGACTTACAGACAATAGATTAATTAATCAATAATCACCCACTACATCTAAAAACTATTTTTTTCTAGGTAAATGTTGTGTAAACAGTAGGTACTATCGAATCCTCTTCTAATTCAGGTTTGATAATAAGTTGGGTCTGGCAGATACAAAATGATTCCTGATATCTATCAGATCAAGACATTTCGTAACTTGTAAGAGTTGGTTGCAAAAAATTGTACATAATTAAAGGTCTTTATCGAAAACAAAATTTAACGTCATAATTTTTATGTTACGAAGTTAAATTTTGTGGAAAACCTTTTGTCACTGAAAAAGGACGACAAATTCAAATTTTACATCGGCGATCAATAATACGAACCCATATCTTTCAAATTACCCCCTTTTACTACTGCCGAAGGTTGTTGAACAGAGTATACCACGTAGTTTGTAAGGTACATTTTTTTTTGCGTTGATTGCAAAAAAATTGTACCTTACAAACTACGTGGTATAAAACTTTTTATTTGATTGACAAAACAAAAAATAAGTGCCTATTATGTTTTAATAATCTAACAACAACAAACAAAATATATTTTTTTTACCCAGTCGGCATGCCTATTGATACTCCGGCGTCATCACGGCGGGCATATTGTACCAGCGCCCACACCGAGTGGGCAGAGGCAGAGGCACCCCCGGATTTGCGTGCTATCACCGAATGCGTAGGTACGTATGTTGACAGTTTCTTGGTACAGTTATTAGATACATCGGAACGGCCACAATATTCAAAAATATCTGGACATGATAATAGAGGCCTGCTCAGGATGCTAAGCCAAGTTGCCAATCGCTAGCGCTTATTAGCGTATCGTAGTTTCCCCTCTCTGTCACTCTTTCATATTAGTGCGACAAAGACAGTTAGCTGCCTTTCGTTTACGATTGACGATTAAGCGTTAGCAATTTGCATTTTATCTAAGCACCCAGGCTTACTACCGCGAAAATCGAAATTCGTAAATTTCGAGGATTTTTCTGTCACTCCAACAAAGGCGTCATTAAAGTGAGAGAGACGAATCCTCGAAATTTGCGGATTTCGAAGTTCGCGGTAGGGCCGCTGATATTTGAACACCCTGCCGCTCCGATATTCTATAACTCCTTATAATTACGAGAAAACTCGCTTGTGGCTCGATTACCTACACATTGGTCGAACGTAGCCAGTAGTCTAAGGGATTTAGTTATGTTATATTGTACAGTCAAAGGCAAAATAAGATGTATTATATATAAGTATAAAAATGCTCAATAATATATGTCTCAGTGCATTTTGATTTTGTATAACGCGTGTTTGTGCAAGTTAACTGGTAGAGATACCCTATAGCATTAAGTTCGCCTTTTGTACTTCTAAGTTTTCTTTTATGTGCAATTAAAATTAAATAAATAAATAATCGTTGTGACATATTTATACGAGGATACTTTCGGTAAATATTTTTGCATTTGACTGTATGTGATGATGCGCTATCGAGATATTGATTTACTAGTTAACCCAGAATTGTACTCCTATTCCTTAAATTGGCCTATGTTTGTCGAATTTGTATTCTAAGTCGCTCCAGGTACGAGAAAGTACCCATGACTATCGAAAGTCATGGGTACCTAAGGCACTGGTCTCACCACGAGCTACTAAGCTATAAACTATCGGCTTTTAAAATGTATATACTTATTTTTAGACATGGAGATATGGGTGCTACGATTGTATTAGCCAGAATTTCGAGAAATAGAGAGATAACTGTGTAAGTCCTCTAGTGCAGAATCAGAGCAGACAATCAGCATACGAATATTTTCCCGATGCTGAAAAGAAATTTTCCAGTTCGCTTCGGTCAGATATTTACAACGAAATCACGAAACTATCATAGAACATCTAAAGCCAAATCACCAATTAAAAAAAAGTATCAACACTCCATCTGTCCATAGACAGCGTGTTGTTCCCGTCGGAGAGACATCTCCGGCGATCGATAGCTGCGCGCGCTGAAAGCCCACCGCGAACCAAGATCGACGGGTTTACCTCTCTGTCACACTTCCTTCGTATTCCCAAGTGCGAGAGAGGCAACACTTCGTGGTTTGCGATAGGCCCCCTGCTCCGCCCGCTCTAACTGCCTACTTGAACCGTGCAGAATGCACGCTGATTGCGGTTGCTTAAACTTGACGGCTCTAGACATAGACTAAAGGGTGTTTTATGCGGGCGTCGGTTCGTGTCATATCAATGTAATGGTTAGATATACTCTATCCAACCAGCTTGGCAAATTAAAATTTTCTATGGACAACCAATTTCCGGCTTACATTTTTAAAAAAAAATCGCGTTTTTCTGTTGACAAGCTGGTTGGCCAGCATATAATAACATGACATTAATAACGTTTGGAAAATTAAGCATACTCCATTTCAAATACCATGGCCCGATGCCACTACAAACTTCCTACTAAGGTAAAATACAATTAACAGTTACCGATTACCTTCGAATTTAAGAATTTCAAATTATGTAATGATAGAAAATATTCTAACTCTGAGCTAACGATTCACGATTTTCAATAAAAAGTTATGTGATCCCATATAAAGTCAAATTAGTAATTACCTCGAAATTTTAAATATGACACCATTATGATTTTTATTATTATTTAGAAATAGTCTTTGAGCAATAAGTAGTTTAATTGTTTTCACTCAAAGTTTTGTATAAAAATCTGATAAACATTTCCTGTCTGCGATATTATTGAGGAAACCGTCAGACCGCCTTGTTAGGATTTCGCTTTCCCAGTCTTCCCACGCGGGATTTTCCGTCACGTGGTCGCCACCTAAGAATGTTTATTATACTCTAGCCAAACCTATATAATAGTTACCTATACGAGTACCTAGTACCTACATCGAAAACAGCTTATTTATATGCGAACAATCATCATTTATTTCATTCATTATTGAGCCTAACCTCAACTGTTAGGCTTTTTCGTAAAACGTACCACTTATAAAACTTACTATGGCTATGGAATCCGCTTGTATCTTAATTCTTATTTAAAATTATCAGCGACGAAGTGGGATGTTTTACGAAAAACGATTAAAATTTATTCCACGAGGTTCAACAATTGAACTTAAAAGGAACTGACAATTATGGTTGGATCCCAAATAATAAGTATATCAGAAAACTCAAACCATATCAGCAAATGTTGAAGTGGCATACAGTTCACAATAGTTCCAGTTTAAAAAGCTCTCTGAATCACCAATCCAATCCAACTCCTTAAAAACAAATCATCACACCTAATAATCGGCATAGAACGCAATAAATTTTCCCGCGCTTTTGATTCCACGCACATAAAACCAATATCTTGTCTATGGGTTATTTTTACGCGCGCTTGTCAATAAAGACGAGGTTCTTTATCGAAGGGCACGGATCAAGGAGAAGCTATACTGGTTAGTGGTTAGGCTGGTAGCACTGACGTGGCATACGTCACTGCGTGTTTAAATAACCTCGAGGCGGGGCCGCGAATAAACGCTGTAGCCCGCGCGGCGTCCGCCATTCATTTACAAATAAAATAAATATTAGCGTAAATAGATAATTAAATTGCCGGAAATGATCGCGGAATGTGATTAAATAAAATTCCGTCATATCACTGCCGGGGCTGCGCGAAAAGAGGCATATACTGAAAACGACTGAATTTGAGAACTGGCTGGAAAGCCAGAAATTCTGAAAAACTAACATGTCAGTAGGAAAAATTTAATTTTCTACGGGCAGTCAACACTTTTTTTTGGCACCTTTTTGTTCTGATAAGTTACCTTAGTTTGCCAATTTATGATTTGTTATACCTTACCGAACAGCTAGCAAGCAATATGTATCACGATATCTAAGTTTAATAAACGTACCTCGTACCTATTTTCTCTTCCGTACGTAAATTGAGAGACATTTTCGAGATTTTTACCTAGGTACTAAAGCGTTTTATGTTAAGGTAGGTAACGCTGATATCCGTGACATCTTATTGTTAACAACGTTTAGGAATCTCCTATTATGGGATGCTTTTATTTTGATTTATCAATGACTCATTGCCTCAATGCCAAGGTTCCCTAAGGAAAGCAGTAAACCGACTAGCCTGGAGTGCACTTCAACGAATAGAGACTTATGGTGGTCACATTCCTCAGTCATAACTGTCATGAGGATTGAAGTAAGACAATATTCCTGTATGAAGTACTGTGACAATCTGACAAAATTAGTACTGTAAATGAAGTACATCACATGTCAGTTGCACAACACTATCATGAGGTTGCGATATAGAAGAAGAAAATTCTGATTACCAAAATTTTGCGAACTTATCTACATCTAACATAAAAATAAATTGGATTGAGCATGTCAATAAGTTTAGTTTCAATCAACATAGAACTTAGATTAATTTTCTTCTTATCGGCAGTTATTGCAGACCATAGATTATAGAGTTTGATAACTGTTTTCATTTACAAAGCCGAAACGGTTAATATGCCAAAGTAAACAGTAGCTGGAATAGCGGGGGCAACAGCCTAACCAGAATCTCGACGACCATCTTAATATTTTAAAGTCTAATGGTAATACGAGAGCGGTATAGGTAAAAAACTTAAGTAAGTTACAATGATGCTTAGCCAAGTTGCCAATCGCTAACGCTTAGTAGCGTATCGTAGTTTTCACTCTCTGTCACTCTTTCATATTAGTGCGACAAAGACAGTTAGCTGCCTTTCGTTTACGATTGACGATTAAGCGTTAGCGATTGGCAACTTGTCTAAGCACCCTGTTGTATGTAGTAGTAATCTGTTCAAATAGACAATACATGTTTAAAAGCGAACACAAACGAAACAAATGCCCATGTGGATAGATTACAACCACATACAATAGGGGCTTTCCTTATCTTTTTCACCTATAGACAGTTAGTTGTAGATTCACTGCATTAAATTCACACGAGCTTGCCTGTTAAAAAAGAGACATTGTCGTGTTACCCCGTATTCTTTAGAGTAATTTAAAAAAGACGAAACTACAGTATACCCCACTCGTATGGTGTAATCTTTATGAATACATTTTATTTATCGCGTGTTCTTACTGACATTATGAAACTATGTATGATTTCTTAATTTCACAGAAATTCATCCCATAATTTCCTGATAAAAAAAACCCATATTTTAACTACAAATATTCCTAGTTGCGTAAACTTACTTTCGATATTATTCTGACGTTTCGGCCATGACATCACGTTGAAATATGGGTGGTAATCGTGAAAGTTTAACCCTTAAACGCATAGTGATGTATATATGCATCATGTATTCTTGACTCTATTGACAGCATGTCAGAATTCAAATTTGAATAAAACTTTGTCAAGGTCATGCATTTAAGGGTTAAATCAAAATAAAAAAAACCCAGTCACAACTCTTTATACCTTGACTTACTTGATCTAACTAAATAGGAAACCTGACGTGATACCAGTGTCACGATCACGACCACGTCATATGTCATGTCAAGAACATCAATTATTAGTCGAATACTGCCCCAGTTAACCCTTCCACGCGTGACTCGATGTTACCTTAGTTCACAGTAGCCGTACCATGACTTTGCAAGTATTGGTAACGTAAGGTTTTTCTCGATACATAAAGCAGGCCATCGCGCTCGCTCCAATATATCAGTGCGAGCGTGATAGAATACTTTTTAGTACAGATGGTGCCTTTTTAGGCTCTAGTTCGAGAAGTGGCTCATTTTACGTCAGGTCCAAAACTTCGGAGGGCCATCTGTACTAACAAACGTCGTACGAGACACGTGAAAAAAGGAAATTCGTAACTCGTGTCGATTTAAAACACTCCCTTCGGTCGTGTTTTAAATCATCGCCACTCGTTTCGGATTTCATGTTTTACGCACTTCTGTCGTAATGTCTTACTTTAGTACCAGATGGTGCCTTTTTTAAGCTCTAGTGCGAGAAGTGGCTCATTTTACGTCAGATCCAAAACTTCGGAGGGCCATCTGTACTAAAAAACGTCGAAAAACGGGAAATTCGTAACTCGTGTCGATTTAAAACACTCCCTTCGGTCGTGTTTTAAAACATCGCCACTCGTTTCGGATTTCCTGTTTTTCGCACTTGTGTCGTAATGTACGTTACGTATCGAGTAAAACCTAATGTATCCTTTAGGTACTTTTCAACTCATGGTACGGCTACAGCGACCCTGCCGCGAACTTCGAAATCCGCACATTTCGAGGATTTGTCTTTCTCACTCTAATGCCGCCTTCGTTGGAGTGACAGAGAAAAATCATCGAAATTCACGAATCGATTTTCGCGGTAGTAGGCCAGGTCGTGCATAAGGCATGAGTCGATAAAGCACTCTTCACGCGAGCCAAATCAACAGGTGTTATGTTGCAATGTCATTGTTTTACTAACACGCGACTTTTACGGCTTCTACTAAGCTGGAGGTGCCGGGTTTGAATCCCGGAGATGTAAGAAAGTGTCATGGGACAATTTACCCTCGTAAAGACTAATTTACATTACAATGTACACTCCACTTCAGTGAAATTTAAACCTTGATAACCTTAATAAAGTCGCATTTCCTTTTGATTGACTTTTTAAACAAACGACAATCACCACTATTCCTTATACACAGCAAAATTTAATATAAAATTGAAAGAAAATAGTATGGTGGGCCTTACGAGGTTAATTGACAAAAACAGAGTCCCCTAGTAATCTCAATAAAATTTGTGTTGTAAACGAATATTTGTGAGCATACGAATAAATTCTCTTGACGGGATTCGAACTCCGATACTTCAGCTTTGTAATAGCTATCTATGAGGGCAGCCTAAAAGCTTGTACAATATCCATATCTATTAAATTGTAGTTGTAGCACGATTTTTTTTACATCCGGTTCGAAGGACCAAAGAGCAATAGGCTACTTGACCCATTTTCAAAGTTTGTCTTATATTATTAATCAATATCTGATTAAAGGGAAAAAAATATAAATATATTTTTTCACTACATAGAAAACCGCAAAATTATAACTTAAAATTTAAACTTTCGTTACCGCGCGAAAACGATACTAGCCATGTTAAAGCCTAGATTATCTGTGGTGTGACGTCACTCAAACAGAAAACAAACATTTGACATGTCACTTATGTTATGTCAATGTCACAGCAACGCTACATGTCTACATGTCCATGGCGAATTTCACTCGTATAAGATTCGACATGAAGTTAGTTTAAGATCCTATGACGTCACATCATGGCCGACACCGTTTTCAGAGTACGAAATTAAAATAAATAAAACAATTTTTTCAATAAAAAATATGTACCCATCAAACAGTTTTAATACACCGTAATCGAAAAATATTGATCTTTTCAATAAAATACTACAGAAAATAATAATTTTTTGCACTAAATTTGATATGAGTCAAGTAGCCTATAGTCAAGTTTAGATAAATAAAATAGGTACCTCCACACTTCATAAACATACGGTGGAAAGCAAGCATATAGCTTTCTTGATTGTAATCAGTTACTGTATCAGGCCTACTATCACCAACTTTGAAATTCGTAAATATTTCTGATTTGTCTTTGTACCAGGGACCGGAACCGTTATTTTCTCCATACAAAAAGAACGGTTCTTATTTCGTTCTTTTTCGTTCTTCGGTATACATATAACTGTAAGTTAGTGGAGTAATTTAAAAATATGATATTGTAAATTTGATACATAAAATATTGAGTACCTAGTACATCAAGAGTACAAAACATTTTAAAATATTGAGTTATTTGGAGGTTTTTGTAAAATACCGGTTCCGGTACCTGCTTTGTACAACGAATACGTTATTAGAGTTATCGAGACAGATGCTCGAAATTTGTGGATTTCAAAGATGGTAGGGCTGCTGATGACAACCGTAAATCTGTACCACTTTTTGCCTCTATTCCGTGGAAAAATAAAATAAAAGTGATAGACTAGGTACATTTATATCTGATTTTTTTCGTGCTTTATTTAGTTTGAGACAAGCACTGGCGGTTGAGATAAAACTTATTTATCGCATGTCGATTCTTGAATCCAGATTTAGTATTTATATCACCTTGACATAATCTCTGAATTATTTTAATTAAACTCTTCATACTGCTTAAATCTAATATTCCAAGCTGGAATATTTTGTTTTCCTATAAATATCCTTCGTTTCCTTATTATTACCGCACTACTAAAATATTATATAAATTATACATATTTTTCCGATATTTAATAGTGATAAATAATGAATAAGAACATACATTTTACAGTCAATAAAAGTACTAGACATATTTAGGTATGTGTATTAAGTTATTATCGATTATTAAAACAAGGAATCCAAATATCCATAAGTTACCATCACGGACCTACCCCAGAATCAATGTCAGCCCCATTTCAGTCACCCAATTTAATTAAACACACGTACTATTTTATTTTATCTTCACCTAATTTATAAGTACTAACAGCGTAAACCAAAGCCCGAACGATACCGGCCACCGCGACCTAAGCACCTAAACATTGCAATCGAAAACAACTTTAGTCGTATGAAAATAAAGTCGTTATTAGATGAGCACAAGTATGTAGATGTGACGTTACGGGCGGGGGAGCAGGGAAGGAACGCGATTGGTGGGTTCGCGTGACGTCAATGCCGACCTCCCGTCTCCCCCCGTGCGTCTCTGAAGGCCGCTCGCTGAAAAATAATCACGATTTTTCGGATCTTTTGTTGCTTTTAATTGTTCTAGATGATAAGTGTCCGGATTATAGTGGACGTGTGTGGCGATTAAAAAACTTGATGCTTATGTCGTATGTATGTAAAATACGTTGCTGTTTATGCTTAAACTAAACTGTCACAATTCTAAATTATTATTTCGGAGCACACATTTATAAGGAATTGTTTTGGACTGTGGTGGTAGTAGGTATTACTTTATAAGCAATTGTGGTCCATGTGTTGTAATTTGTACCGCTTTGGTATGAGTTGTACCTATAGTTATTTTAATTTGTTATAATTTGTATCCGAATATGAATTTAATCGTTTTTATCGGACTCTTGATTGTTTTCACACATTGTTTAGCAGATATTAAGTTAATTTTAAATGTAAGATAATTACTGACTATTCATTAAATTAGGTAAAAACCCGATGGCCAATAGTTTTAAATAAATTGGAAAAAATCTTATACCGAATAAGGACTAATTATGTGTACCATGACGGTGGTGAACAAACATACGGCCTTCCGATTGTAAGCAGCTACCGTAGCCAATGGACGCCTGTAACTCCAGGTGGGTCACATTCGCATTGCCGACCCTTTAAAAACATGTATACTCCTTTTAGATTAACCGAACCTTATACTGTATAAAAGGTGAATTTTATACAGTATACGAACTTTTTTCTGGCTCGCTAGGAAATAATACCACAAAATGCTTCATTTAGATCTAATTCTCATGTCAGTCATGTCCTTTATCAATTGAAGATTATTTAATTTCGTATTAAATTTGATCATTTATTCAATTTGAGTAGAAGTGATACTGATGATGATGGCTTTTTGATTAAAAAGTATATGTTGAATTTGTAATCGTTGTCAAGTAGTGCATTTGCAATCTTAAAATTTAAAAATTGAATAAACTTTTAGGACAATATTTGGAATTTGAGTAGGTAAGTATTATTCATAATTCGTTGTTAAAATCAGCTGAATAAAATCGAATGATTAGAAATTCGTTTCAAAATCGAACGGTTTTAAAGTGGCATTAATTTCTCCGAATACTGAGATCTTTTAACAGTTCTTTGGGCGATGAGGATAGAACACACGTAAAAATAATCCGATTGAACCTTTTTGAAGTTAAAAATAGCCGTAATCCGTAACAGTTTGTAAACAGACTTCAATGACGCCGGAACTACGACACCTGCGCCGGCGCGTAAACACTTAGATCCTGTATACACTGTACTATACAGTCGGATGGTTTAATGGGGAAGGCCGGTGGTGCAGATGGCTTCTTGAATCAGGCGCAAATCCAGGGGGGGGGTGTACAATGGGGGAGCTTGACGGTCAGGCGCGGATCCAGGACTTCGTTGAGGCCCCACTGCCCCATGACATGATAGTATTTTATACATAAAACTGCACCTACCTAGGCATAAAAAAGTCCAGTGTGTTGCAAGTGCTCCCATTGCCCCCATTGATTTAATTATTAATTGATTTTGAATTAATTTTGATTGATTTAAGAAAAAATATTCCTCTTAATTGTAACTTAAATCTTTTTTTTCCTCTGTCTTTACGATTACTATTCCTTAAAGTCCGACCGAGACCGAGACCGAGACTTGGTCGGACCTTACTATTCCTATCTGATTTCGCTGAAATCTAGTTCCCGGAGTAGATCACTTTCAACTTTCAATACTAAAAAAAAAATGTTTATTAGTGTTTACTAGTTGGAATTTGAATTTTTTTTTTCCAAATCTCTATTGTTGGGGCCTCTCTTTCGTGGAGGCCCCGGGGCTGTAGTCCCGGTTGCCCCCCCTAAATCCGGCCCTGGGTTCCATAGTTATTCAAAAACGGCTAGAATGATTATGTTCCAAATAGTTTTAGCTTGACATATTCTTTAAGCTCGCTATTCATGATTTTTTCATATTTTTTGGACATATGGATCAAAAGTTAGAGGGAGGGGCACCATTTTATTCTGGAGTTGTTGTTTCCGGAAATATAGACTTTAGAAAAAACCTTATTTTAAGGTTCATGAATCCGAAAATATCGAGTAACATACATACATAAAAACAGTCGAAATGTCAAACTTCCTTTTTTGAAGTCGGTTAATAAAATGAAACAAGTTCTCAAAACAGTGACGTGCTATACAGGGTGAAATGATGAACGGCTATAATCAAATGAGGGAACCCCCGGCGGTTGCCAAGTTGCCAAGCGCCGTCAATGGCTTGGCACGGCGCCGGAGTGAAAAGCGGTGCATTTTTAAATTCACTTTTAAATATTTATCATTTGTCTGTTCAGCGGATTCTGTGTCATACTCATAATAGGTGATCGTTATCAACGTGCACTTTCCGCGGCAATGGCTATGGTTGACAGAAAAAGTAACAA
>JALPQI010003253.1:0-85270 GCA_025490895.1 Thaumatotibia leucotreta
ATTACGAACTTAGAGCCACTAACACTTTATTCAATGGTATTCAATTATTCAATAATTAACTACTTTGCTTTGATATCATTATTCAATAAATTTTCTTGATTGACTATTGTATTTTTATTGATTTCGTTCATGAAGGCAAAGGCATATTTATTATTGATAACAAAGTAGGTTAGTGTAAATAGTTTATGAAATTTCAGCTACGTAGTAAGTAACATAGAAATGGGTGAAAATCTTCAATTTCTTATTTTACACTTTTTTGAGGAAAAGGCAATAATCATAAAATATTTATTATTGCAAAATGCACTATTCTAATTTATTTACATGTAATTCAATGGGTACACTTATATTATAAAATACACTCCAGGTGGAAAACTAACAACAAGTAAAAACAACATCCTGAATTTACAAGTATGATATGAAAAACATGCTTGAATTTCTGATTAAATAAATATATCTTTCTCTCTTTTTTTGCTTCTCAGTCCGTTTTTAATTTTGTTTCATGATTAATCCTTGACCATGAATGTTTCCTACTTAGTTAATTTTTCTACTTAAAAATCTAAACGAGTGTATTTATTTTATGTTTGATTTTGATTTTTTTTTATATACCTATATCGTCGCTTAATCCCTAAGCAAGCAAGCTTTTATTGAATTTCCAGTGGAACTAGGTTGATATGTGTCAGAACCTCCCATGATATTTATTTACTTATACACATAATCAACTTTTTCTCTACTTTAAGCATCTGATAGGGCGTAGTGCGATTCCCAATCTTCCACCGTTGAGTGTAGGCCATTTTTATGTTGAGTTGAAAACTTCTAATACCTTATTTAGTGGCATTCAATCATTCACCAATTATTGATCACTTTGATTTTGAACTACTGTTGCATTTTTTTGTTTTGTGTTTAGTTTTCTTTTGTTCGTTTCGTTTCTTTTAACACGTAAATCGCAATCAAATTTTATATCTTCAGAGTTAAAAACACACATGTATTATAATTAATAAAAACAATACAATATTGGATCATAAGCACATCGACAAAATAAAATAAGGAGTAGCGAAAAACATTAATAAAAAACACAATATGTTTAAAAAAAATTTAAGAGATTTATATTTTTGTGTTGTTATTTGATGCTGAAAACTTACAGAAAATCTGACAACCGTTCAGAAACTCAATAGATAGCGAAGCAAACATTTATTTTGTATTTATAGACAGCCTGCTAGTATCAAATCTACCGTATTAGTTTCAATAGGCAATTTCGTCAGCAATTTTTAAATATTATCTCGTCAAGTTTGTGCTTGTTACATGTGCATCAAAAGCGACGAGAAATCAAACACAAGCATTTGGTTTTAATGTAAATCTGGGTTGAAATTGAACTGGACTCATCTATTGTGATAGGGATGTATCAAATCAACATGTTAATGAATTAACCGCTATTTGCGTTTAGGCGGAGGTCGTCATATTCTTAGTAAGTCCCTTTCGAGATAGGTCATGTTCGGTAGATGCCACTTTCTGAGGATGTCATGTTCTGAGAAGGCCGCTTTCGGAGAGCGACACGTTCTAATTACGTCACATTCTTATATCGCCACTTTATGAGTTCGTCGCTTTCTGAGTTTGTCGTATTCGGAGTACGTCACTTTCGCATTTTACGGCGCTCCTGTGCGTTTTCGCAAGTTGATTCCTAAGAAACTCATTAGTTTCTTAGGAATCAACTGATCCCATTCCTGATCAGGATCATTATCCTGATCAGGAATGGGATCGATTGGCATCAAAAAAAGAATGCAAAAAAAACAATTGGTTTTTAATAATAGTATGTACATATAAGCCCGAGAGTTAAACAACAACTTCACCCCCTTGTATATATAATAAATAACTATGTATTATCACAGTTTTGCGTAACTGTAAATGTTCTCGCACACCGTATTATCGACTTATTATGTATGAAAATATTTAATAAAAAGCGATATATCAGTTAACTTGTATTAACGTACCAAACAACGTGACGAATGTAACTCAAATAAAAAAAACACGGTGTACTTATAGTATGTATCCATCTTCTATTTACACGATTCTGCATAGAGGCGGACTGCAAGGCGGCCTGCCATGAACGCCCTACTTAACTGGAAGTCAACTGTCATTTCTAAAAGTTGCTATTCCGTAAAATAATGTTCCATTTTTGTTCGTTTTCCTTATTCAACCTGCTATAAAATAAATATGAACCTTAAATAAATCACATACCTACCTATCAAGTTTTTGACAGTCCATTTTCCTGTTTTTTTCTGATACCAATCACCACACCTCAAACTGTACTAGAAAGGTCACCAGCACCACAGTCGAAATCTTTTTTCCATAGAATTAGATTGTTTTTTTTTGCATTCTTTTTTTTTATGCCTATCGATCCCATTCCTGATCAGGATCATTAGTTTCTTAGGAGTCAACTTGCGAAAACGCACAGGAGCGCCGTAAAATGCGAAAGTGACGTACTCCGAATGCGACAAACTCAGAAAGCGACGAACTCATAAAGTGGCGATATAAGAATGTGACATAATTAGAACGTGTCGCTCTCCGAAAGCGGCCTCCTCAGAACATGACATCTTCAGAAAGTGGCATCTACCGAACATGACCTATCTCGAAAGGGACTTACTAAGAATATGACGACCTCCGCCTAAACGGCTATTTGCTTCAGTGGACGATAGGTAATAGGAATGTGTGATAATTAAAAACAGTAAAATATTTCACCTTATTTTAGAAAGGTTTGTTAACCTGAAACACTTTTGACAAACTTTTTCAAATTTTTATTGTGGAATTATGAAAACAAAAAAGTGTAAATATTCGTACATGATTTATAATTGTAACAGATTTGCAGTGTGTTATTTTTCAGAAGTGTTTTTGAATAAAAATATATTTATGTTAATAATACCTAACCTAACGTTAGATAAATTATAAATATATGATGTCACATACCAAAGAAAAAACGACCAAGATCACCAACGTCCGAGGTGGGATCGAACTCACGTGCTCAGCTTTCGCGGCTGATGCCTGCAGCCCTCGGCCACTCAGTCGGGAAGACTCGTCGTTTTTTTTGTGGTATATGACATCCAATATTTATAATTTATATAATATTAAGTAGTGTGACTACTGGGAAAAAAATAAAGAAATAACACAAATCAAAATATTTAGTTCTAAGTAATTTGATTTGTGTTTTCATAATACGTTCTAACGTTGGATATTTCTAAAACAAAAAAACATAGCGAGGCGCAAAACATTATGGAGCTATGTTTTAAAAGCAAAATTATACACAGTGCACACCTACTATGAAATAAGGATCACCTATAAATGACGAGTAAATCAGGTTAGCCTTTTCGATTTGCTTATTGCATGGCAGGTTTGCTTGCGGAACGGTGAAGAATATCTTACCCCCTTATTCATAAACTTACAACTACAACTCTTAACTTAGCAAGCTGTAGGCTTAGCACAGGATTAGTGCGACAATATGTCGCGAGATAGATTAGTCATCCCTCTTTTATTCATATAGTTAGTAAAAGATGCAAAATCTCTCGCGGCGACATACTAACATACCAATCATGTGCTAAGCATACTGCTAAGTATTGATTGTCCCTTTTGCTCTTATAGAGATATTGATAAGACCGAAAGGGACAAATAATACTTAGCGGCTTGCTAAGTTAAGAGACCTTTATGAATTAGGGACTAACCCCGTTATTCATAAACGTCTGCTAACTTAACAAGCCACTAATTATTGTTTGTCCCTTTCGGTCTTAACAATGTGTCCATAAGAGCAAAAGGAACAAACAATTTGTTAATTTAGCAGACGTTTATGAATAAGGGGGTAAGTCTGTAAATAACATAATTTATTTAACCTTTGGAACGCCAAGAACTTAAAGGTGTTTCTAGGTGCTGTACC
The DNA here is from genome assembly GCA_025490895.1 of Thaumatotibia leucotreta. Classification (NCBI taxonomy): domain Eukaryota; kingdom Metazoa; phylum Arthropoda; class Insecta; order Lepidoptera; family Tortricidae; genus Thaumatotibia; species Thaumatotibia leucotreta. The sequence goes on from JALPQI010003253.1 coordinate 3,917, forward strand.
CGCAACACAAACACCTTTAGGTGCCATGGTGTCAGGTTTTCAATGTGATTTGTACGCAATTCTTACATTTTGCTCGCTTGGGTCCGAGGTTTTGACTTGTATGTCAAATTCTTGTATAATGTAAGGCGGTCAAAGGGATAAAGGCTGCTTGGTGAAATTGTCAAGTAAAATGATGATCAAGTTGTATGTATGATATAACGTATTTAAGTGACTTAGTTGTTGCAGTTGTTAATGCTCAAAACGATTGCTGTACTTGTTCAGATTATGTTATTTTACTTGTTCTCTTTCGAACATCATTTTACTTCTTGAAATTTTGATTGTTTTATTAATTATTCTTATTTCGTCGGCTGACAACCAAAAGTCATTATAAAAGCTGTCACTAATCTTAGCAACGTCGTATGTCCGTATTGAATTGAAGCTGGGATACGAGGTTTATTTCAAGTAGGTATTTTCCTACCCCAATATAACACAGTTCTACTCTATCAAGAAAGTAGCGGGAAACTATCAATAATACAAAAATCTTTGTTATTCATGTAAATTTCTTTTGTCACATTCAAAGATCTGTCAAAAACGATACACTTACAAGAAATAATCCAATCATCAAAACATTTTTTAAATGCTTTTTCCAGAATTGAGTTCAGCTATGCTATTCTCTTATTCACACATTCGACGCTGCGTTCGTCGACGAGCTCGATGTCGAGACGGCCTTGTCTAAAATCTTAGCTGTTTTATTTGACATTAGGAATCGAGGCTGTGAGCGAGGTTGTGGGCGAGTTTGTCGCTGTTTTTCGTTAGAGAATACGAAGTTCATACATTAAACGTCAAATTCTCGACGCAGTGTAGTTCCAGCTCACGCCGCATTCGTCACCGAGCACTCGTGTCGTTTAAAGTATATTAGTGAATATCATTTTTAGGCTCGACGCTGCCGCAGCGCTGTCACAGCGCTGACAGCAAGGCGGTTTCCTTAGTGAATAACACTGCAGTTGAAAATGTTTTTAATGTTACATTTTTGGGGTAATTCAATCTGAACTTAGTGTCAATGTGACAGTGTTCAAATTTCAAGTTGATAAAAGTGAAATATTATAAATATTGGAGAAGCGATTTGTTACTAAATGAGGCACTGATCTCACCACGCTTACTAAGCTATGAATTATCGGCTATAAACACGAACAAAATATACACACTTCCGTGTAAAAAAAAAACATGGTCTCGTCACGAGCTACTACGTGTTTACACACGAGTGCGTATCTTTTGTTCGTATTTATAGCCGTTAGTTCATAGCTCGCGGTGAGACCAGTACCTGAGTTTTGGTTGTCAACTAACGATTTTGGTTTTGGTTTTTTCATGTATCCTTTTATTTTATCAGAATCTTATCTTATAAATATTAATTGCACATCGCTTTCTACTTCGTAGTTTATTGTATTTATTTACTAGGAAAATTAAGTTGCATGCATAGTAAATATTTTCATAATAGTAATTGTTATTTTATCATTTTTTATTGTTTTTTTTTTCAGTTGTGATTCAAGTGGGATCAGCTGGTGGTGCACCTCCGCCGATTAAGGACTTCGTAGTAGACAAACCATTTTATTTCCAATTGAAAACTAAAACTTACTCGGTGTTCAACGGTGTTCAGATGTTTTAAAGTCTAAAACATGTTCATAACTAATTATAGTGTAATAATTGTATTGATATTCGCAAAAAATATAAGTAAATTTATCGCCCTTTTTTTGTTTTGTTAAATTGGGTTATCATATAGTGATCGTTATCAACGTGCGGTATTGGTGGCAAAGTATGGTTGACAGCAAAATCAAATATTAGGTATTTTATCAATTATTAAAATTTCAGAAATTATAGTTATTTTGATTACAATAATTAATTACCTACGCATATTTTAATCACTTATTCAAATTTCACTGATTAAACCATTAAACGACTAAAATGTATTAAACAGATTCAGCTGTCAAACGTTAACGTCAAATTGAAAAATCCATTATATAACACTGATCTTACTCCACTTGAAATAGTTACTTGAGTATTCATTTTGATTAAAATAAAGACTTCGCAAAATGTCATTCAAAGTACTTTCATGTCTCATAAATTAATGACATTAGATTTTTTCTTTTTTAAAGTAGGATAATGTTTGTATGTATCATAAGGAGAGAGAGTATTCTTTTTATTGAGAGTACGAGTAATAGAACAAAATAACGTTTTCACATTTGTAACTTTTTCTGTCAACCATAGCGATTGCCACGGAAAGTGCACGTTGAGAACGATGACTAGACTTATCAATGAGTCTATCAAAATACGCAGCAACAAATTTTTTGAACTAAACTTGCAACATTGATAAATCGCTGTTTAAAATTACAAGGTTCTATGTCACACTTTTGCCAACTTCAAATTTGAACATTGTCACACTGACACTTAGTCCAGCCTATTTCACCATAATTACAAGTCTGACAATTTTAAAATATCACTGTTACTGAAGTCACAGGCGTAAGCTACGGCTACCGCTTACTATCGGACGGTCCATGTGCTTGTTTGCCACCAACATAAAATTATTACTAATAACATTATTACATCGTTAATAAACTACTTTTTATTTTTTGAAACCAGTGACAATTGTCGCAAGTTTTAGCATTAAATCTTGACATGAGGTTCGGCTTATGTCGGAATTTCGCTACAATTGTCGTGTTTTTTGAGACAATTGTAATTTTGCTTCACAAAAAAGTAGTTTTTTATTACTGATTTATTGAAGTTCCTGGAATAGTTACATTCTATGTTGGTGGCATACAAACGCACGGCTCTTCCGATGGTAAGCGGTAACTGTAGTCTATAGACGCCCCCGATTGGAGAAACAGTAAATTTACAATTGTAGCACTTGTCAAATTGGTGAAATAGGGGCCAGATTTATTAACCCCGAAAATGTAACACAAAATCTTGTAATACAGGGGTAGCGAAATTATATTAGAATATGTATGATGTGTGACTTTTTGGTACCAGAACACATGTCTTTAAAAAAATATTTCCAGATTGATAAACTTTCAGAAATCGGCCTTGTCACATGGTAAGCTCAAATTAAGTAAACTAAGTAAGCTAGGTACTAAGTGGCAATATGCGATACGTGAACTATTAGAAATACCTTCGGTTTTTACCTATCTCGCTCGCTGAACAAGCGAGACAGGTATAGAACCGAGGGTTTTCCTAACAGCTCACAGACTGTATCTTGTAGATATGTTTATACCCAATTACATAGAAAATGACAATGATCGGACAATGATAAATTAATAGCAAATATATAAAGAGCCTTCACTTAGCTACAAAACTATCTCAATGGAAGACCGACGTATTGCGAGGTAAATCATTCGTGAAATCTTTTAAAAACTGAAAAAAAAGGGTTTGATTTTGTTTTTTTTTTCACAAACATACAGTTGCCATCAGATATTTCAGATCGGCCGCGGTGCAGAATGTACAAGTTTCAGAACATTCTCAAAATTGGGAATATACTCGGAGATTACCGAGAATTGTCATGAGGATTTAGAGTAAGTTCTCATTAAGAAATTCCATGAGAACTTATTAAAAACTGTTATAAATAATTATTTTAAGTCGCAAGGCAGTAAATGTAGCTCGTAAGGCTAGTACGGTCTTGGCTTGATTATATTATTTGTTAAATTGAGATTCCCGAAAACATTCTTTAAGAAAGTGCACACAAACGCCTTAGCACTTGAGGAGGCATCTATTATCAATATCATCAGAGATCGGACAAATGTGCGTCATTGTTCGCAATAATATGGACATGACTCCAAAGATGATTAAATGAATAATTACCCGAATAATTTACTTAAATCTGATTTCGAAGGTTAAAGGTTAAGGTTTATAAAGGTTTTCATGTTACCAGTGTCAAAGAGGTAATTTTCTGAAAATGAATAAATGATTAATTATGCAATCAAATTTGGAGTCATGTCCATATTATTGCTAACAATGACGCACATTTGTCCGATCTCTGATTATCATAGTTAGAGTTCTTCAGATATTTTGTAGCTCCGTGTCCGCTCCGATATATCTGATAGTGATCGTGATATTTGCTTATTGCATGGCAGATATTAGAAAAGGCATCGATGTATAGAGCAGGTTGCACTTCGCATTCCCAATATTACAATATTCTATTTTTTTTTTTTTAATTTATTTATTAAGAAAACAAACAGTCGCATAAACAAATGAGGATAGAGTACAATATCCGAAAAGTTTTACAGAAAAAGACCTGGAGGTTCATTTCTAAATAAGAGTTAACAGAACTATTACAAGAAATAGAAAACATGAACCATACACAATACGACGTCTAACGCTAGATGTAATAGTATACAATATCAACTGAAAGAGTATAATGTGCAAATATTATTATATTTTGTTGTTGTTTCTATTTAAAACTTGAATATTGTTGCACTGATCATATAAGAATCCTGTAATATTGAGGTAGCGATTTTTATATCTTAATTTATGTGACGCTGCATTGTTCTATACTTAGATTCGATAAATTGATTGTGATCAACCCTTAATTTGGCATTTCTGTCACAATACATAATATTTTTCGACCCACTTTTTGTATTTTTTATGGCAGTATTTTTCTCTACCTATGTATTACCGCGAGGAGGTTAGAGAGCATGATATTTTTATGCCAAATTAAGAGATCAAACTAATACAAATGATTCATTTCTTGTCCATTAAGTCAGTAATAATTCAGTTGCATGCTCTTTGAAACATACGTTTATAAAATTTTAATTAAATTGTTTTGTTTCCAGAATTTATTGCGATGGGATCAGCGCGGCTCCCTCCATCTAAGAAGTTTCTAGTAGTCAGACAATTTTACTTCCAATTGCCAGCTCAAACATGCACATTGTTCAACGGTGTGCAAGAGTTTAATAATGTGCAAAAGTACATGTTTCGAGGGTTATTACCCTTTTATAAAATATACATTTTTCTTCAAACATTGTTTGTTTTTTTTTAATCATTTAATCCATAAATCGACCAGTGCCAGGCCAAGCTCAATTAAGGCTTGTTATGATTAAGCGACGAAATAACTATATTTAGCTACACACTAGTATTCTAAAATGCGTTCAAAAACCATTGGAAATTGCCAGCATTATTACAGTCAATTTACCTAGAGGGTTATGTGTCAGTGTTCTTACGTAAGTTATAGGGACGGGGCTATACTAAGGAATGAGATAATGACAAATATTTACTTCTCATTCCTTAATATAGCTCCGTCCCTATAACTTACGTAAGAACCTACAGGTGTACGAGCTCTCTTAGGCCGGGAGTACACCTGTAAGTTCTTACGTAAGTTGTAGGGACGGAGCTATACTAAGGAATGAGATAATAGTACATTGTGTATTTAGGGCGGTAGTTAAGAATTTGCGAACGAGTGTGAAATTAAAGCCCGCGCCTTCCGCTTGGGCTATACTTCACACGAGTTCATAATTCTTGTACCGCCCGTGGTACACACAATGTTTTTCATCACACCTGTGATGCAAAAAAGTAAATAAAACAATATATGTATTTTCACAAAACTACTCTAAAATGGTCTAAATCAGGGATGACTTAATTTCATCATTTTCATAAAACAAATCTCGGCGCGGCGCGCGGCGTGCGCCGGACCGCGCTAGTGCGACGTAATGTTGTATGAAAATCCTTATCGGCCTACTATGACGTAATGACGCACCTACGACGCGCATCACCGCAGCGTATTGGCGCACTTACCGAACAGGTGTGATGAAATGATATTTACCTCTCACTTCTTAGTATAGCTCCGTCCCTCCACCTTACGTAAGATATTACCTGTGTCATTCCAGCCGTAAAATTTGTAATGAAAAGTTTACCCGATTTTTGCCCGTGTCAATTTTTGTAAAGAAATGAGATTAGGAAGAGCTGTCAAAACTCAATTAGGTCACTATTCTAGTATTCACAGATATCAAGAATATCGTTATGAAATATCAAATCAGTAAGTCTTCTACAAATCGCACGACATTTGATCTTGAGGAATATGAGAGCAGCGACTTCATTTAATAGCCTCCATTTTGCTTGTTGATATTTTGCTGTTATGAAAATATAACTGTGAAAACTTGTATGTAATAGTACATTCCGACACAAGAGCGAAAAACAGGAAATCCGAAACGAGTGGCGATGTTTTAAAACACGACCGAAGGGAGAAAAAAAGTTTTTAGTACAGATGGTGTATTTTTTAGGCTCTAGTGCGAGAAGTGGCTCATTTTACGTCAAGTCCAAAACTTCGGAGGGCCACCTGTACTAAAAAACGTCGTACGAGACACGTGCAAAAATGAAATTCGTAACTCGTGTAGATTTAAAACACTCCCTATCGGTCGTGTTTTAAAACATTGCCACTCGTTTCGAATGTCATGTTTTTCGCACTTGTGTCGTAATTTTACATCGTTATCAAACTACTTTTAATTTTCCGAAGGTCATGACAATAGGGATGATGACTGTAGTTAAAATAAATTATTTAACATTATGCACGACATAATACAGGAAGAAATTATTACTAAGATGTAGATTGCAGTAATTTTTGTACATACAGAATTTCTATTTAATAAATTGAAAAGAACTTAAAAGAGTAGGTCAATTGGCAGTACTCAAACGTAACATCACTTTTGATTATTTCATATAAGATTCCATAGAGGTGATCGTTTTGACAGTTCGAAATAAGATGCCGATTTGACTTGCCAGTCATCATGCTTAATGTCATAGTGTGTAGTGTCATAATGTTTTGAAGGATTTTCGTTAATTCACGACATGAGGTTCGGGCCGTGTCGGAATTTATATCACTTTGCAAAGAAGTAGCCATTAACTACTGATTTATTAAAGTTCTTGCATTTTATTTAATATTGGTGGTAAACAAACTTCCCATCCAATGCTAAGCGGTAACCGTAGCCTATGGACGTCAGCAATAGGAGACACTGTAGTTTTTACAATTGTCGTACTTGTCACAATGGTGAAATAGGGGCCAGTATGCTTAGCACATGATTGGCGCGACAGTATCTCGCCGCGAGATAGTCTATCCGTCCCTCTTTTGTTAATATAGCTAGTGCAGGACGGGAGATCTATCTCGCGGCGACATACTGTCGCACCAATCATGTGCTAAGCCAGCTGTAGTTAGCACACGACAAAAGCAAGCGCGGCGCTAGACTTAGGTATTAGGTGCTGTTTTAAGTACAAACTACAGATGTAGTGAGAAATGACTTGCCTTCGGAAACGTTCGTCAACGTCATGCTGTTTCAGTCTATCTCACTGAGACTGACAGTAATAGCTGTCATGCTACTTCAGTCAGACTCGGTGACACTGCCTGAAACAGCATGTGTTTTCGAACGTTTCCGAAGGCAAGTAATTTCTCACTACACCTGTACTACCATATCATAGGTCAATGCCGCCCCCTCAACGAAATCCTGGATCCGTGCCTGGACAAAAGTGACACCTATCTCGTAACGGCAGACTATCTGTCCCTTTTAGAGCGCTCGTACACCTGTAAGTTCTTACGTAAGTTATAGGAACGGAGCTATACTAAGGAAAAAGAGGTGAATATCACTATCTCCCCACAGACAGACTATCTAGACAGACTATCTGTCCCTTTTAGAGTGCTCGTACACCTGTAAGTCCTTACGTAAGTTATAGGGACGGGGCTATACTAAGGAATGAGAGTTGAATATCACTGTCTCATTCCTTAGTATAGCCCCGTCCCTATAAATTACGTAAGTTCTTACGTAAGTTATAGGGACAGAGCTATACCAAGGAATGAGAGGTGCATATCACTATCTCATTCCTTAGTACAGCCCCGTCCCTATAAATTACGTAAGTTCTTACGTAAGTTATAGGGACAGAGCTATACCAAGGAATGAGAGGTGCATATCACTATCTCATTCCTTAGTACAGCCCCGTCCCTATAAATTACGTAAGTTATAGGGACAGAGCTATACCAAGGAATGAGAGGTGCATATCACTATCTTATTCCTTAGTATAGCCCCGTCCCTATAAATTACGTAAGTTCTTACGTAAGTTATAGGGACAGAGCTATACCAAGGAATGAGAGGTGCATATCACTATCTTATTCCTTAGTATAGCCCCGTCCCTATAAATTACGTAAGTTCTTACGTAAGTTATAGGGACAGAGCTATACCTACTAAGGAATAAGAGGTGCATATCACTATCTAATTCCTTAGTATAGCCCCTTCATGCCCGTCCCTATAAATTACGTAAGAACTTACAGGTATACGAGTGGCCTTATGTCAACAGATGGGAAGTCCATTTTGCAGCAACGCACGGTGGGCTGGATCATTCATCATTTTGAGTTTAAACTATCGAAATTATAATGTAAAACTCCAAAAAAGACATAAACGAAACAAACAAAAATGTGTGGATGGAAAAAAACAAGACTTATTTTTTTTCTATTGTCAATATGCCTAATAAAAAAAAATTGATAACATTTGTAGGGTCCACGGAAAAAAACATGTCAAAAGGAAGGTAGTTTTTCCTTCTATAATTTGAATTGACTAGACATGTTCTTTCCGTGGACCCTTCATTTACGGTTACTTAATTCGTCGGCTGACAAGCAAAACTCACTATAAAAACTGTCACTACCCTTAGCAACCTCTTATGTCAGTATTAAATCAGAACTGAGATAGGAGCTATATTTCAAGTAGGTATTTGTTACTTAGTGAGTTTTGCTTGTCAACCGACGTTATATCATTCTCTATTTTTTGAAAAAAAGCCTCTTTTTCGAGCGATCCAGCCCACTACACGACGTACTGTCGCCAACATCCAACATGACGCAACGATTATTCTTCAACTCTAGAAGTTGTCTCTTCTATTTCAGCGTTTATCGTGTCGATCGAATCGGCCCTGGTCGTTGAAGAGTTGAATTTTGACGCCGATCATCCATTTGTATTTCATCTTAAGCAGGGAGCCCGCACTCTTTTTAACGGCGTCGTCAATTTTTAATTTCTTGTTTTTTTTTTTATTGTGGCTTAGTGAATAAGTTAGAATTTAGCAGTAACTCATAATTATAATATCATTAATATTTACGTACAGAACATTTGTAATATTCTATATATACATGGTGCTCGCGGGCATTGCGAAAGTATTTAACTATGTATTCTAGACATAAAAATAAACAAAAACTATTACTCATATTTTAAAGACAAACGGGTCTTAATCGCGTAAACTTACGTTTAATTATATCCTGACGAACACCGAGGACGAAACATCCAGATGTTGCAAGGCGACCAGCATTTTTGCCTTATGTCAGGGGTGTAACGGACAAAATAGGTACGCTTTTGAATAAGTATTCCATACCAACCGTTTACATGCCGCTATCAAAGGTGGCAGGGCATCTAAGATCGCCTAAGGATGTTTTACCTTATCACACACCGGGCGTTTATAAGATCGATTGTAGCTGTGGTAGTTCCTATATTGGGGAAACCAAACGCACCATAGCGGAAAGGGTCAAGGAACATATCACGGCTGTTAAAAAGCGTCAAACGAATAAGTCTGCTGTGGCCGAGCATTTGTTGGAGTCCGGACCTAACCACTGGATTGAGCTCCATAGCCCGAAAGTCCTCTCAACCGAGCGTATACATCATAGCCGAAAAGTACGTGAAGCTATTGAAATTAAGAAACATCGGAATTTTAATCAAAATGAGGGGCAAGGAATCTCATCCGCGTGGAATCCCGTGATTTACAAATGCAAGCGTGGTGAAACATCTTTTTTAAAGCCATTGGATGTTGTGAGTGTTGTGTGTAGGCCTAGTGACAACCCTAACCTAGAAGTGAATAATCAAGATCAAGTGCGGGTAGTTCGAAAAACCCGCGCAGCTCGAAGGTGTTGATACATTATCTCGCCAGTCTGCCTGCGACCACGGGTGTAACGTCATGCCCGAAACGTCAGGATATAATTAAACGTAAGTTTACGCGATTAAGACCCGTTTGTCTTTAAAATATGAGTGATAATCGTGAAAGTTTAAATCAATATAAAAACTATTACGAGACCTAATCTCAAATTCCACAATTTTTTTACAGGGACAGGTTTTTTCGTCAAGTCTATTCTTATTTTTTGATTGTCAGGCAAAAGGTGTGGTAATATTAGAACACATTGTCGTAGCATTGTAATCAAAAATAAGTTTTATGACGAGTTACGTCGAAAAAAAGGTTAATGATCTCTGGAACCAAGCCTAATCCAGGAAATATAACATTAAATACTCTAAATATGCTCAAGAATTTAGCATTAAAATCTTTCGGAATGCTCACGAGCACCGTGTATAATATTTGCGATATCCTATAAACATAATGTACTTAATGATTATTCTTCAAATGTAGAAGTTACTTGTCTCTTCCATTTCAGGGTTTATCGTGTCGTTCGATTCGGCCCTTATCGATGAAGAGTTGAACTTTGATGCGGATCATCCATTTGTGTTTGATCTTAGGGACGGAGTCCGTACTCTTTTTAACGGCATCGTCAATTTTTAATTAATTTTTAATGGTGGCTTAGTGGATAGGGGAAGTACTTGCAAAATTACATGTAATTTTTGTTTTTTAATCATAACTTTTTATTGGTAGTTTGCAGCACAGCCATGGTTAACAATAATCATATTTGGTCTCCTTAGCTTTTCGAACCAAATAAACATTTACAAAAATAAACAAAAAAAAACATACACACATATACTCACGCCTGTATCCCATTGAGGTAGGCAGAAACCACTGAACGCCACAGACTACGATCCTTGCAAACTTCCTTCGCTTCGCTGACATCCACATCTTCTCATACATGCTCGTCGGTTACGAGTACTGCGGATCTGGCCTTTATTTAAGATTTGAGAGATTTGATTAAAATGACATAAAAGATCCCAATGGGTCGAAGTGTATCCGTAAGGGCCCACCCATAAGATAAGATAAGATAAGATAAATATCCTCGCTTCGGCTGCCCCATTCCGACTCGAAAGAAAAAAAAAAACAAAAAAAATTAACTGAGATCGGTCCTAATCCATTTCGTCCATATGCTTTGGAAAAAATGTCATACACGTAAAAGCTACATAATTATTGACAGAATTCACAAATGAAAAGCTTTGTTCGACTCAGAACATTGGCGTAAGAAGTATGAGCCCACAGTGAACATTTTATGCTTAAAATGTGCACCTCAACCAGTCTTCTTCGGGCTTAGAACGTGAATAGAGGTTATTGCAGTAAATACAAGCAAAATCTTCTTCCATATCATTGTCATCAAACAATGTTTTTGGAGTTTTGCATTTTTTCTTTGCTGAGAGTGCTTTGGGTTTTACTTCCAACATAATAATATTTGGAGTACACGTCAAAACCAACGAGCTCTGTCGATTTTTTGGTTTACGTTTTCCTTGGTCACTGATACGCCCTTTTGGGACGTATAGAAAGCACATCAATGGTCGTTCTTTGATAGATACGTGGAATTTTGGTATTAAAAAAAATAGGCGTATAATGAGAAAGCTATAGAAAATATGACAAACATAATTATGACTGTCATTTAGTCCGTTGTAGATGAAGGTATGTTGTTTTGTCCGTATAATGTTTAAAAAAAAATATATGGAAAAAAATACACACAAAGCATTTTTTCCAAAAATAGCTTATTGATAACAAAGATAAAGGTTTAGGAAATGAAGCAAATGTTACGTAAGTAGGTAGAATATCATATAATTTACCATTAGAACAAAAACTTTGTTAGTATGAAAAAAATCGCGACGAGTAAATACCGTCTGTCTTCGGCCATGCCACCCAAACGAATGAAAGAGGGATGGGTTCAAAATGTTGCAGGTTTTAGAAGATAAATATGGCCGCTTAGTGATTCTATCAGTTTCGTGTTATAATGGACTTATAAGCCGCAAAACGCAAAATAACCTTTGTTTTTTTAAAATAAGCTTGTGTTTTTTTTGTACGTATGTGTCATTTTGGACGTATTTCCCCTAAGTTTGAATTTACAAGTAACAAATATAATACTGTTAATTCATAGAGTAAATTTGTAATAGCCTGCTTAATTATTTTTTTCAATACTTTTCTATTCTTTTTTCAAACTATTATGTATATAATTTTCCGCAATGTAAAGGAATTTGTCCCAATTTTTATGAAGGTATATCATAAAATTAAAATAAAATTGCTTTAATTTGACTTGGGTTGTACTCACTTGAGGCACAGACAGAGAGAATGATACCGTCACTTTCTTACCCTAATGTTACTCACTCAAAAAAAGAGATGCATATAGCGATTTGTTCGTTTGCTACTGCCAGAGTTGCCTTGAAAGACTATATTTGCATTTTTTTTAAATAGAAAATGTAGTATGTCAATTTATTTTATAGAAAATATAGTTAGATATTGTCAGCCTCCTTAGCCTAGTTGGTAGTGACCCTGCCTACGAAGCTGGAGGTTCCGGGTTAGAATCCCGGCGAGGGCATTATTTGTGTATTTATCACAAATATTATTTGTTCCTTGGTCATGGCTGTCTATGTATTTAAGTATCTATATGTATCTGTCTATTACGAGTATATATATCGTCGCCGGGTACCAGGCGACGTCACAAGACATCACAAGCCTTAACTGAGTTTACCGTGGGACTAGGTCGATTTGTGTAAAATGTCCCAAGATATTTATTTATTTATAGTCTGTCAAACCAACTCTGACGGTAGCAGTACGAATACGACCAAATTGTTGTGTGTATCTCTATTTTGAGTGCATATACCTACGAGATTACAGCCAAGTGACAGTTTTTTTTTTTAAATGAAGTAGCTATAGACATAGTTCTTCTATTTCAGGGTTTAGGGTGGCGGAGTCTGTTGCTTTAGTCGAAGAGCTGTTCTTTTCTGCTGATCACCCATTCGTTTTCAACCTTAGGCAAGGAGCCCACACACTTTTTAATGGTGTCGTTAGATTTTGATGAACTCTATGTTAGCAGTGCTTAAGATGAATGTTACATAATTATTATTTAACAATTATGGTTTTCAGTGATGTCTAAAATGCCTTGTAATTAAAAAAAATGTTTTCATTTTAAGATCATGTTTTTTTTAATACCTAATGGTGTACCGAAATATTAAATACTTATATCGAAAATTGTGATGATTATACTCGTTTAAGGGAATGTCAAAACTAGTATTTTTATTACAATTAGAACATTATAAACTGCTTTATTGTGAACTAATATATTAAGTAACATCGAGATGTTTTACGAAATAAATGGAATACTAATTGAAACAAAAATGTGTATTATTTCCGTTAAATCCCTTTAAAAATTACTCTGATGCGTAATGATAAAAGTGCAAATTTTCATACTGCATTTTGAAACGAGATTTTAAAATTGAACAAAATTTATGATTTCGTTTTAATAATAATATTAGCTTAATACCCGTTTTTCAACTGCCGTAAATAAGTCTCCATTCGACGTTTATATATTTATTAATTACCGTGTATAACATCCTACCTCTTTATTCATAAACGTCTGCTAACTTAACAAGCCGATAATAATTTCTGTTTTAATGGAGTAGCTATAGATATAGTTCTTCTATTTCAGGGTTTGTGGTGGCGGAATCTTTTGCTTTAGTCGAAGAGCTGTTCTTTTCTGCTGATCACCCATTCATTTTCAACCTTAAGCAAGGAGCCCGCATACTTTTTAATGGTGTCGTTAGGTTTTGATGAACTCTGTGATGGCAGTGCTTAAAATAAATATTACATAATTATTATTAAACAATTGTGGTTTTCAGTGATGACTAAAATGCCTTGTAATTAAAAAAATTGTTTTCATTTTAAGATCATGTTTTTTTATACCAAATGGTGTACCGAAATATTAAATACTTATATCAAAAATTGTGATGATTATACTCGTTTAAGGGAATGTCAAAACTAGTATTTTTTATTACTATTTGAACATTATAAACTGCTTTATCGTGAACCAATAAATTAGTGATAACAGTAACGTCGAGATGATTTACGAAATAAATGGAATACTCATTGAAACAAAAACGTGTATTATTTCCCTTGAATCCGTTTAAAAATTACTTTGATGCGTAATGATAAATTTTTCATACTACTTTTGAAACGAGATTTTAAAATTTAAACAAAATTTATAATCTCGTTTCAATAATAATAAAAATAATAATAAATCCGCTGAATACCCGTTTTTCAACTGCCGTAAACAAGTCTCCATTTGACGTTCATATTAGGTCCTAATTTATTAGTTGCAGATATTTTAACACATGATACTTTACAATAAAATAATAAACTTTAAATATAAATTAAGAAATCTTTTCATGTAGGTAACTTTTTGATTTCATTTTCCTCACAAAAAAGAAATATAATTTCGTCTAAAAAAAATCATCATGTGCATTATCACATGTCACAATAACACTGTCTGTTATGTCATCAAACGACACAATCCAACGGCAAATAACATGACATTGACAATCAAGTATTTAATTTATCGATGTGAAGTGGCCAGTTCCAGTTAAGTGGTACAATCGACAACACAGCTATGAATACAGACAAAGTGCCAGAAATATGTATACACACCTTTATGTCCAGGCAATAAAGTTCTGTTTACATATTTTTGGCACTTTGCCTGTGTTCACAGGTGTGTTATCGATTGTACGTAAAAGAGGCACTAGAATCTGTTCAATGAGTTTTCATTTAATGATCACATAAAGAGGGTGTTTTTACGTAGCAAATTTGTTTTTCCGTTTTCTCCAAAAAAACATCGTAAAAGCTATAATGTTATACTTCTGAGACCGAGTACTTTCAGCTGTAAAAATATCTGCATCTAATAAATTAGGACCTTATATATTTACTAATTACCGTGCAAGTGCATAACATCCTACCCCCTTATTCATAAACGTCTGCTAACTGAACAAGCCGCTAATAATTGTTTGTCCCGTTTGCTCTTATTGACACATTATTAAGAACGAAAGGGACAACAAATATTAGCGGCTTGATGTTGAAATTATTAAAGAAACACAAATTAAAAAACAACGATTACACTAAATAAAGTTACAATAACAAATATTGTTATAAGCAATTTACGAGACGGGCGCATTTGCTTTCAGAATTCGGTGTTACGTACCTGAGTGCATACGTTGGTCCCGAAATCTACTTCACCGTGGACCGTCCATTCCTGTTCATACTTAAAACGGAAGAAAGTGCCTTATTCACTGGCGTCTTCCATAATTAGGTATATCTCCATTTTACCTGTGAAGGTGCGTTTAAACCAAAAGAGCATTCGCTGTTCTAGCGCCCGTTCTAAGAAATCAACCAATCACGTTTTGTGTACCGATCGAATTTCGTAGAGTGGGAGGTTAGAACAGCGAATGCTCTTTTAGTTTAACCGCACCTTTAGTTGTGATTGAAAAGGTGTTTACTTATAAAGGGTTGATAACAAAAAAAAACTATTTTAAGGCCTTCAATGAAAACAATATTAAACGTCATAATTTTTTGTTACGAAGTTAAAAAGGGCGAGAAATCCATTTTTTTTATAAACAATCAACAATAAGCAATGTAGATTTTAGATCTAGTTTTTTTTTCTCAAAGAAAGTATTTATTAATGTGAATCAATTATTAATTTATTTTACAAAAAGCATCTACATTTTTAAATTAGCCGCCTCTTTCTACTGCCAAAACAACTTAGCAACACAATAGGTATGATGACTGTATTTAAAATAAACTATTTACGATTATGCACGACATAATACACGAAGAAATTATTACTAAGACGCAGATTGCAGTAATTTTTGTACAGAACTTCTATTTAAAGGTGCATGCAGACCAAAAGAGCATTCGCTGTTCTATCCCCCTACTCTACTAAATTAGATTGTTATACGAAACGTGATTCGTTGATTTCGTAGAGTGGGGGATAGAACAGCGAATGCTCTTTTGGTCTACATGCACCTTTATAAATTGAAAAGAAATAAAAGAGTAGGTCATTTGGCAGTACTCAAACGTGACGTCACTTTTGACTATTTCATATAAAATTCCATAGTAGTGATCGTTTTGACAGTTCGAAAAAAGATGCTGATTTGACTTGCCAGTCATCATGCCTATTGACACAATACTAATTTTTATTAAGGCTTTAACTATGTAATTAACACCAAAAGGTGATTTGGTGTAGCACCATAAATAATACATGTTATAAATAAAATAACCAAGAGCGTGGGATGGGATATTTGTGGTATTTTATGTTTACATCCTCACAGGCATTCTCATATTAATATTCTCGACTCTTGCGCTGTGCAAGCAATAACTTTATAATAATAAATAACTTTGACTTATACACTGTCGATCAATAAATACGGGTCAGTCAGAATTTTTCAGTCAGAAATTTATCACTGAATCAAAAAAACACACAAAAGTCTTCGTTAAGTATATTAGTTTGAAAAGACAAAAATGTAGAATGTTAAACACCAAATTATACCTATGGTTTTACGAGTTTTTTTAATAATGACTTGCCTTTTTTATATCTACGGACTCATTTAACATTAAAGTTCTATGTTTCTTAGATTAAGTGAAAAATTCGAGGAAATTCCAATACAATCTGATGTTAAAAACGATTCCACGTGTAACATAAATATTTGTAATCAGCATGTTTCCAGCATTTTCTATGAAAAATTTCACCTGGCCCGTCGAATTCCATTGCCAGTGAGTGTTGTAAACCTAATTACAAAGACATAAGGTTCGTTTTAAGAGTATTACTTTTAACACCAACATCCACAAATGCAAGTCCAAGCTATCCATAATTCATCTATACTTAAATTTCCTAAATAACATGATCTCGTTATCTACAACCTACGTATATTTATTCTTAGTTATATTATTTAGCAAAACACTTGGTAATCTCCAAATACACTGTTATTTTTTTTATTGTTATTATAAAATGAATACTAACATGGTGAAAGTATGTGGTGCACTCAATTATAACAATAATATACTTACACAAATATAATAAATATAAAATAATTAATTACAAACATAAATATATACCTACTCACATAAAGTAAAAAAAACTAAATGAATGAGCACCAGAAAAATAGTGTTACGGGAGAAACAGATAATACTCCATGAAGTAGTTTCTTGAAGGTAAATCTACTCGTATTGTCTAAATAAATAACACTCAATTACGACAAAAGATTAAAACTTTTTTATTATTTACTAGCGACCCGCCCCGGCTTCGCACGGGTACTATACCTACATAAAAGCCTTCCTCTTGAATTACTCTACCTATTTAAAAAAAACCTCATCAAAATCCGTTGCGTACTTTTAAAGACTTAAGCGTACAAAGGGACACAGGGACAGTAAAACCACATTCGTTTGTCTCGATTTATACCTCAGTCCAATGTTCAAACCCAATACGTCATAGTTTTTATAAGTAGGTATCTGCATTGTTTATGAATATTTGGAAGGAGATAGCTAGTCTGTGTGATGAGTGAAAGATTGCTAATATATTATATTAAAGATTTCTACAGTACGTGAACATTTTCATTCATAAAGACTGAATATAAAGAAAATAATGAGTGCTGTTTTAAAATTTACCTAGTTTTAAAAGTGTCCATTTATTAAAGGCGTCACCATATTCTCTAATAAAATAAGTACTATAGAAGTAGGTACTGAAGAAAATTTACTTTATTAATTGAATTATTTCATGGCTTTTTCCAGCTTTTATCATCGAAGAAAGATCTGCATTCTTTGACCCACCACAAATTTTTGCTGTTGACCGTCCGTTCCTCGCGTCTCTCAAGATAGAAAATCGAAATATACTCACCGTATTTTATATCGGATGACAATGTAATTAGCATTTGATATTCAAATAATCATTAAATATAATTTTCGTATTGACGACAAGTAATGTAGTTGTGTATTATACCAATTAAAAATGTCATTTTGTGTATTTCATCAGGCCTGAGGCCTATTTCTCGAAAGCTTGTTACTTGTAATACAAGTGGAAGTCCTTATCTAACTAATAGTATCAAAAAGAGACTTCCACTTGTATTACAAGTTACAAACTTTCGAGAAACGGGCCCCTGTCCCACTCACGCACGTAGGTATCGTACTGTAAGAATCACTCGCAGGAGACCATCAGTAGGGCCCTACGAACAAATAAAACATGGAAGCCGCACGCCATACTAAATTGCCTTTCAAAAACGGTCTTGAATTTAAGTTGACAAGTGTGACCCCCTCTTCAATGCATCACGGTAATGAATTTCAATATCTACCAATAAAAACAAGCCGCCATTTAAAAATAGTTGTGATTGGTCCGTCAAAGTTTTATTGGCTATATTCTATAAACGTTTGTCAAAAGGTGCATGCAGACCAAAAGAGCATTCGCTGTTCCATCCCCCATGCATGCACCTAATGATGTTCCGCCGAAATATGTGCGGTGTTAAGAAAAACACTACGTCCTGCCCATCTTGGCACAATTTAACAATTGTGTTTGGGGGCATTTTTGTGCTGGCATTAGACGTCCATGTTATATTATGGTCGCAGGTAGGGCCTCACGGGCGAACGATGGCGCACGTCGCGAACGCGCGAAATTCATTCGTCGATACCTAGTTTTGTCAGTTCGAAAAAAGATATTCATTTGACTTGTCAGTTATAATGTCTATTATTATAATAAATTTCCGGCTTCATTAACAATAGGGATAATGACTGTAGTTAAAATAAATTATTTAACAGTATGCACGACATAATACACGAAGAAATTATTACTAAGATGTAGATTGCAGTAATTTTTGTACAGAACTTCTATTTCATAAATTGAAAAGAACTTAAAAGAGTAGGTCATTTGGCAGTACTCAAACGTGACGCCACTTTTGAGTATTTCATCTAAAATTCCATAGTAATGCATAGTACAGATATTCTATTTCACGAAGTCCGTTTGGTTATGAATGTTGTCAGGCGTGCATGTATACAATGCTTTAGTGTGCGTAAGCGCGGGAGCGCACAGTCACGATCGCGACGTGGTCGAGGTCGCTAGTGTTCTGAGTTCACGCCAGATTGTCTCACGAAGTAGCGTTAGCATGGAAACTAAACGTCGAAAAAAATTATAAAACAAAATTTATTTTTGTAAATTCATATCATCCACGCTGATAAGAATGACGATAGTAATTGTTAAAGTTATTATTTATTTACTTACAATACATTTTAATCACATGTAGGTACATCTGCTACTATTATTATGATTATTTTTTGTATTATTTGTGCGTGGTGGATACATTCTTTCACTGATACATTGTTTCACTGAATTGGACTCTTTACACACACAACGAAAGCCAAACGGACTTCGTGAGATAGAATATCTGTATCTAGTGATCATTTTGACAGTTCGAAAAAAGATGCCGATTTGACTTGCCAGTCATCATGCCTATTTCAGTCAAACAAAAGGGGTCATTGACAACAATGATGACTATAGATAATGCACTTATCAGTGTTGCCAATGACAAAAAAAAGAATATATTCGTTCAGATTTTATAAAGAGATCATTAGTGTCCGTTCCATAACGCGTCCGTTTCATTGCGGATTCCCCCAATATATCGAAGCACTGAAACAATCTGGTTGATAACAAACTTTATTGGTCACATTTTGTCACTTCGTCTACATAACCCTAAAAATATACTTTTGTTCTCTTTCACGTCAACAAAATAGCGAATGCACATTCCAATTTAACTTGTAAAACTGCATATTTGCTCGCTCCGGATAGCTTGCAAAGATAAACTAGTTTGTGACATGGAAAAAGTAAAGTAACTAACGGTCCAATGCAAAATGAAATAGTAGTTAGTATGTAAAAAAAAACTCCTATCCAAAATGCGCGTAGCTTCAAATTAAAATCTAGTATATATAAGAAAAATTCAAAAAACGAAATTTGCTGAAATCTCGTAGCGCAAATAACGTCATAAAGAAGGTACTTATATATTGCACTTTAATTTTTTTCATGAATAAATATATATTTTTTAAAACATAGAGAAAATTAAATTTGAATAGAATTTTCAACGCTCGAGACCGTTAGAGCACCTAAGTCCTTGCTTCTTTTCAGCAGAACTAATTGCATGCTATTCATTTAAAATAGGCGCTGTTTTTTATACACATACTGTGTGTGTTACTTGCCTTGCTTGCCTCGGTTATTTATCTCTCGGTCTCGGGGTTATTTCTCGGTTATTTTATTTTATTTTATACTAAAAAGATATCCAGATATCATCGAAGACGTGATCAGAGAAAATGTTTTTCTATCTCTATTTTTAAAGTAAATACCTTTAAAGTACCTAGAAATATTGTGAATTATTTCACTCTTAAAGGTGATTTAGAGATGTCTATTTTTATAGAATAAAAAATTGTTATAGTAGGTATCATTTTAAAAAATATATTTTGGAAAAACGTTAAAAGCCCCTTTTAAATTAAAACAAACTACAAATATTACTTTAAACTCATGACATTCAACTGATAATTATTATTATTTACACAGTTAGAGAAATATGTACATATTTCTAATCACGTCTCACAAAAAAAATCCCCCTGTAGATAGGTATTATGTATATTATTATAACTAGAGTAAACCTATATTACACTTATAATAATATACATAATATGTATATACATTATAATAGTTAAAATAAAATATAATGCTTTAGCTAGTTGTGTAACAGAGAGGTTTTGGGATGTTTTGGCATGCTTTATGGGTATCATAGCGATAATAATTTATTTTTTTCATATGCGTGTGCAACAAAATACCGAATTCTATATATTTTAACTTTACTGTAAAAGTAAAAAAAAAATTGGGTTGAGTGCACAAAATTGTAACATTTTTTTAAATGCAGTAATTCATTCAATTCAGTAAGAATTTAACAAATAAACAGTGTTTGTTTTTCAGGGACGTCAGTAAAAAGCTGCGGCTGTATCATCGGTCAAATGCATAAGAAATATTTTTTTGAACAAATAAATAGTAATTTTAAATTTCTCTCGTTTTATTTCTGTTTTATTAATAACATACCGTGCAAAATGAGGTCACTGGATTATTCCAGAAATAATATAGAATAATATATAAATATATAGATTTAAATATTATTATTTACTGATATAATTTTCATGAGAAAATACTACCTATATCACGAACGCTATTTAACCTTATACCTCCAACAGTTTTGAATTAACATTTTTTTTGCTATAACTTACTACATCCTCACATTAAAATAACTATGCAATATAACTCAAAATTAAAATGAACACGGAACAGAATTGCATCTGAATATAAATAGTTTCTGTATGAGATGATGTTTTGTTTTCAATTTCTGATGTAATGGATCACCCCTCGTGTGGCGCGAATATTTTTTTCTAATAGTTTCCTCGTCATTGATCAGTGCTTATACATTCGAAGGGTTAAAATCTAGCGTGAAAAAGAAATACAAGTGCACCGGGTTTTTTTATACTAAGACGCCGAAACAGCAACTAAAAGAGGTATGAAACAAGACAACGAAAAGAATTTTGACCCATTACATATTAATCGTTATTAATATGAGAGTAAGACTCACCTTTTTTTTCGATAGTCTTAACGACATACAGGGTTATTTTTTCACCAGTACAATAAATCAACATACGTAATAGTAGTCCAAGTTACAGAATACTAACATTTTTTGTTACTACCCCTTTAGAACAAAAAAACTAAAATACCGATGTTTGAACTTATCCGCAAACCTAATAAGAAAATTGGACGCATTACGCATTATCACTGTACATAACTAGCAAAACACACGAACTGGCAACTGTTTGTTGCAACGTCATCGCACGTGGCATGGCGGTTTAGAAAAGCGGCGGTGATAATCAACTTATGATTATGACTTGGCAAAAAAATCTTACTTGATCCCAAATCTTCCTTCATACTTGCACTAAGGACAGAAACTTTCTTCATTGAGGCGTATTTAAACACTTGAAATCAACTTTATGCACAATGATTGGAATAAAAAAACTTACCTGATTAATGGAGTCCATTTCTCATACTAATTAATTAATTCACATACTTAAGCAAGTGTTCAAAATGTTGGCCGTGGTTATCTAAACACACTCTTGCCCGTTTTTGAATGTTTCCTTCGATATTTCCCAACACAAGTCTGTAGTTCTCACTTTTAAGTTCATCAAATGCACTTATTATTAGATTTTTTAAGTCTTTTAAATTTTGGGCCTACCCTCACCCCACAAAAACAGTCACACGGGGTCAAATCTGTTGACCTGGCTGGCCATAGCTATAACACTGGCATTTTCCAGGCGGGGCACACTTTCTTCAGCGTATAGCCGCTGGGCTGCCACTGCATTTTCCCCAATGAGAAAATAACTACGAACCATTTCGTACGAGCAATTTCCGACTGAAGGTAGTACGATGCGGCGCGTGCGCACATACCTACGTCAACCGTGACACTGACCGTCCCTGACCTAGTCACCGAGATTGAGGTAACTGCTATGTTGCCAACTCGTGCGCAGGTCGCTCACCCCTTTCCGCCGCCCTCTGTGTCCCGCACCCCGTTGACGTCTTATCATTAGTAGGCCCATTATTTTGCATTTGCATGAAGGATAAATTAATAATAAATGAAAAAAAAATGTCAATTTTATTTGATAAATGTAATCTATTATCGATACCAAATATGTGGGAAAATTTATTGTACCGGTGAAAAAATAACCCTGTATAAGGCTCATTTCTAAACTGTCAAAAGTTCATTCTTAGAAATCGGCAGCTATAGGTACCAAGGCAAACTTATCTCTATAAGGGGGTCTCTTCCTTGAGAAATGGAGTGAAGATTCTCAAAAAAATTTATAAACAAACTGACACGATGGATGGTGATTTTATAGACATAAGCTAAATATTTTAAGCTGAAGTACATATTATCATGATAATTATGATGAATCGATAGATCCGGTTTAGCAAATAAAATGATTACTTAGGTAGTGCAGCATTGCTGGACCACGAAATCCCAATCTGTCTATTAACATATTAATCTGAATGCTAAAATCTGATTTCTTAAATTTGATGAGACATTAAATCTATTTTTGCGTATATAAGCTACATTCAGAGTGTAGCGTGAATTAGAAACAGACGTCGTTGTTGAATAAAAGGTTTATTTATTCAGACAATATTGTGTGTGGGCAATTGATATATGACCGATTATCCAAACTACGTTAGAAGAACTGGAATAACATAAGAAGGTTTGTTAATTATTTTAGGCATATATATGGTTTCTTCAATTCACATCGTAATATTGTATCGTCGTAATATTTTTTATGTTGCTATTTGTCATATTGTATCGTCATAATCATTTAATGTTGGTATTCGTCATGTTGCTATTTTAATAACTTTGACTTTTAGAATCTGACATTCGTATCTTTATGTATTGGTATTTTCTCATGTCATCATGTTTTGATCACTGATATTATTATCTTTATTTCTAACTTCTTTTGTACCTTATCATATCATTTTGACAACCAACATGAAGGGTCATTTTCTCTTTACTAAAACCCTATGTTTTTCCTTTCGTGCAAAACG
Organism: Thaumatotibia leucotreta; assembly: GCA_025490895.1. Taxonomy (NCBI): domain Eukaryota; kingdom Metazoa; phylum Arthropoda; class Insecta; order Lepidoptera; family Tortricidae; genus Thaumatotibia; species Thaumatotibia leucotreta. Next base: position 27,489 of record JALPQI010003253.1, read on the forward strand.
ATTTTTTAGAAAATTTAATTTATAAATAAAGTCTGGATTTAAAGTTGTGAACGCTGTTCTAACTACTATTCGTCTATATATTTTTTGTCTTCATTTTCTGACGTAGGTATAGTTATTTACTTTCTTAGCATACTTATATGCTCATAAAGCTCATTGCTACCTTCCGTCGATGTGCTTACATTTCTCTGAGTTTCTTGCTGCATCTCAATGCTAAATGTAGCAGTCTACTTGTCAAAATAATCGCAAGTGGTAGACAAAAAACGTTAAAAAAGGTATTTGCAATGTGAAATCTAGACGGGTTCTTTCGTCAGCCTCTGTAACCTAGTTGGTAATAACTCTGCCTACGATACAGGAGGGATTTCAGGTTCGAATTCCGGCATTATTTGGGTATTTATTATCACAAACATTTGTTTTTTGGTCGTGGTTGTCTATGCATTTAAGTATCTATCTATTATAAACAAACTGTCACTTTGTATCCATATAATTTTGATCTTACTTGACTTAATATTTGTTCATTTATTTCTAACTCAAAGGGAAAAAAGACAATGCTAATAATTATAACGACATCCATTACAATTGTAACTATAAACCTTAACCCTCGTTGTGGAAATTGATACTTTTTTCCCTTTCTTCTTCATAATGATGTTCCGTAAGCGTTAAGCGCTAATATTACCAATTTAGTCAATTATGTAATATTGAGTAGACTTGGCAATTTACTGATTACGGCGCCTTTCTACTTGTTCCTAAAATCATTTTTAAAAATTCCTCAATAAATTAATAAATCGTTTGTATTTCAGTGTTTGTCGCGAGGGGATTCAGTGCACCACGAGTGTTCCAGTTCAAAGCCGATCGTCCCTTCATGTTCATTTTGAAAGCAGAAAACAACAGTCTCTTTAATGGAGTCTTCATTAACTAGGTACTTAATTAGATTAATTACCATCAGATTCCCTTAGAATATTTAACACGTTCGACGCCGGTGACACAGCGTATGTGATTCTGAAAAAATTTGCCTTCTGTGCCAGCAATACACATACGTGATAGCTGATAAAAATTATAAAATACAAATAATTTATTCGTGGCAAATATAACAAGCATGACAGGTAGGGTGCTTCTTATTTTGGTAATTTTGTAGGATGTTCGAACCAATAAAAGAGCTCTTTGCTCTCCTGATAGCAATTTTCTATGGGGCACCCTCTCATTTTGTTATTTGATGTAACCATATTTGTTTTTTTTTTTTTTCAATTATTATAAACAAAATTTGGGGTTGCTACCAAAGTAATAAAAAAACGACTAATCATTTTGCCTTTCTTGAACTTCATACTTCGGTAGCAAATAACAAAATGAGAGGGTACCCCGTAGAAAATTGCAATTAAGAAGCACCCTAATGACAGGACAAAACAAAACAGACAAAATCAACATATTATGTTGATTTTGTCTGTTTTGTTTTGTCCTGTCATTAGGGTGCTTCTTATTTTTTTACAACAAAACTCAACAGACCATTTAATACCTTTGATATCAAAGGTATTAAATGGTCTGTTGAGTTTTGTTTTAAGTTTACAAAATAGTATTTATTTTCGCAACTCTTTCTATATAAGTTATCATAATTAAAGAATTTCCTAATTATCTATTTATTTTCCAGAACTGTGGCTAACAAATGATGCAGAGCAAAACAAAGAAAACGATGAAGTTCAAAATGTAAAATTATTGTAATATATCCATACACGAAAGACTATTGATGAAATAAATGACCTATTACGCAATATGTTTATTTAATTTTAAACTAATACTAACCTTTAAAATCAAAATATTAGATGTGATATATAAAAGAAATAATAATGAAGTTTACCAAGGCAGGAGCGGGGATTTCAACCCACGACCTCAGCTTTCGCGGCTGATGCCTAAGCTACTTACTCAGCTACTCCAGCCAGAAAATCTATTAGACTTTAGAGTATTTATATAATTCGAGGATTGAAAGGAAACGTGGAATAGGAAGGTCGAGATGAAACTATTTTGAAATGAGTTAGGATAAGACAGAAAAACGTGGCGATTGCTCCTACGACAAAAGTAATTCACCTAAAGAAAAGGAAGTTATTCACGCTTTAAGCCCTGGAAAGCCGCTGTAAACATTTTTTGTCTCACAATATCGTAACAGATGTGCTTACCATAAAAAAAATCAACTGCGAAACACTCTGGTTGTCACGGGATTCGAACCCGCTTCTTCTGGATTGCCGGTCCAACGTGCTTCCAATTACACCAGACGATCTTCCGTCGATCACAGTAAATTTAGTCAATGGTATTGTGAAGCTAATCACTAGCGACATTTGTACTGTATTTTTTTGTGTATGAGCTTTTTCATTTTTAGGGGCACCCAATTAGTCTGAAATTATAAAACATTCATTTTATTCAGTTTTGTTACGACAATTAAGCACTAATAGACCACTAAATCTCAATGAAAATTCGGTTTAGGTGTCAAATTTATAAAATATAAGCGATACTATAGTATAAAAATGCCGAAAAAGCTTCAATTCCTAAAGATACTTAAGCGTCGTTACAAACCTGACGCAATTAAGGTTGTTACGCTATGTAATTACATAGCGTAACAATTGGGTGTCCTTGAAAGTCAAAATGCTCATATAAATGATTTTGATTACGTATTCAATCGTAGTTCAAATGGCTTTTGTTGGATCTGTCCGCACTTCAAAGGTTGGGTTGTAATGAAGAAGTAATTCACGATTAAATCAAACAAGACAATTTTTTTCTTGACTGTCAGCCTCCGTAGCCTAGTTGGTAGTGACCCTGCCTACGAAGCTGGAGGTTCCGGGATCTAAGTTCGGGTTGGGGGAGGCCTACGAGTATATTCCGCAGCAGTAATACTTAGTAGATAATATTTATTGCAGCAAATTGATAGTGTTGCAATTAAATAACTTAAATGTTAAAGCCTTAAAATGGATACCGCAACTGGTTTCTGCCATAGCCTGCTTCAAATGAATATCGTGCGAATATAGTTGGCTGCGGTGCCCGCGGCTTCGGTTTTGAAAATCGAGTGCACGGTCAACTCGATTTTCGGGCGGTGCTTACACATTGTGATTAACAAATTAGGCTTTACCGTCATAGCAATAAAGTGTAATTACATTATCGCCCGGCGGGTAATAATGAAATTTCATACAAAATTATAACCCGATTTTTGCCAAAGGATAATGTCTTGCTTTTCGTGAGGTTTATATGACATAATCCGGCATTGACGAGCATGTGGTGTGAAAAAGAAGTTTTTATCGATGTAACCCCAAGACTCAAAGTAACCTCAGTTGATGGTACATTGAAAAATGGCTTATATTGCAGTGTTCATAGTGCCAGTGGGAGCGAGTTGGCCACCGCCGCAACAGCTCCAGTTCAAGGCCGACCATCCTTTCATTTTCATCTTGAAAGCAGAAGACAACAAACTCTTCAGTGGAATCTTCGCCAACTAGGTAATTATAGTCTGTATTGGGTACTATGAAGGACATGTGTGCCTATATAAAAACATGATCATAACAAATCGAAATATAAACAGATAAATAGTTATAAAATTATTGAAAATATTGATATTGGTGATTTCAAGATTTACTGGGCAATGTTGGCTATGAGTGAGCAAAGTAACACAGGGTAATATTTCGTTTATAGTTAGGTGGTTTTACGGTACCCATACAATTTTAGCCCGAAAGTATTTCGGAAGGAACATTATTTTATGTGAAACGAAATACTACCTTGTGTTGCTTTGCTCACTCATACTCAACATTGCCCAGTAAATATTGAAACCACCAACATTTTCAATAATTTTATAACTATAATCTGTTAATATTTCGATTTGTTATGTTATGATCGTGTTTTTCTAAAGGATTTCTTAAGTTCCTTGAGTAGGTATCTCGATGGATGATAATGATCAACAACACGGTAGAAGTGAGGTCAAGTAGTTATACTCCAGAGAATGACTGATACAATAGTAAATTACGATACAAGCGCGAAAAAAAAGTTCGACACGAGCACGACCGAAGGGAGTGCTTTAAATCGACACCAGTTACGAATTTCCTGTTCGCACGAGTGTCGTACGACGTTTTTCAGTACATATAAACTAGCCCGTAAAAAAAGCACCATTTGTACTAAAAATATATAATCGCAATGTTTTTAGTTGTGATAATACATAGAATGGTATTCTTAATATTATTTTCTCTTTATTTTGCAGGGCCATATACCTAACACGAGCTGCTGGGATTAAGGAACAATGCCATATATCATAATCATTGTAACATGAACAAACGGGGAATATTTTTGATAAATAAATTAATCATTACTTACAGAATCCTTTTTTTTATTGCGTAACAGCCACTCACTTGAACTAACCCCATAAATATTTGAGCAATATTTTAAAGAGCTTGATATTTAACAATGTTACGACAATGAATTTCAGAATCTGATCGACTGAACATAAAATATCCTTGCAGACAGAACTAGCATGCTTAAACAAGATTGCAAGTTTTAAGGTTTGCAAAAACAATATTGAAGTCGTATAAAGGTGCATTTAGACCAAACGAGCATTCGATCGAATCGAATCGATCGACGATTGAATTTCGTAGAGTGGGGGGATAGAATAGCGAATGCTCGTTTGGTCGGAATGCACCTTTAGAATAGGAATTATTATTAATTAGGATTCTCGACTATCATTTTATGTAAAATATGATGATGATCAATCTTCACACATGTATTGCTATCTTAATCTGGAATTAAATTGTTCTGTTTCAATTGGTCCCGAAATGCAATTTTTTTTTATTCTGCGTAACGAAGAAATTTCAAATTTAATAGGTTTTATCCGAATCGCCCTTAGCAAAATATAGAGGCATCATTTACCTAATTTAATAAAAATGTTACCACCTAAGGTATAATTTTTGTATGCCTACAGTTTTATTCATTCTAAAGTTTAAATAGGGCCAACCAGTGATCATTGAGATCATGTCACGCGTCCCTTAGTAGATACCTCTTTATAATACTTAGCCATTAATATTTTAACGAACTTTTATACCTGCTATAGGCATAATGCTAATCGCTTATTCATAAAAAATTGCTTTAAAGGGTTGCGTAACAAAAAAGGCAACGACTAAATCCTTAACATTTCGTAATGTTACGTTACGTCACAGCCATTTTATTCGGAAACTAAAAATGCTAAGCACTTTAACACGCACGAAATTTAAAATATTTATGGAATAGCTACAGAACCTTTAAATATCACACCATACGCATTCTTGCCAGTTATTAATTTACAGTACCTATTAGTGTTCTTATAAGATTGTATTAATAAAAACTATGTATTTCAGCATTCTTCGCGGTTGCTACTTCCTTGTTCGTCGGACCACCGCCTCCTAAATTCAATGCTGACCATCCATTCGTTTTCTTGCTGAAGGCAGAGAACAGCAAACTGTTCAGCGGAGTCTTCGCTAATTAGGTATCTTTGCCCACTTTTGATATGGTATTTGTCATTAATTTATCACTTTGCCTACTTCTGACTATTTGGTGTGTTTATGTCCATCGGCTATTTTCGTAACAAGTTTTTTTTTTATGTATAGAGTTGATTGCACAAAATGTGTATATAGTTAAAGGTCCTTAACAAAAACAAAATTTAACGTCATTATTTTTGTGTAGTACTTATTAGTAAAATTTTGTATAACTTTTTGCAGCGAAAAAAGGCGTCAATTCAAATTTTATAACGGTGATCATAAATACGCACCTAAATTTTGGAAGACTATAATTAATATGACTATTTTTCGTAACACAATTGACGCGCTTTTTTTGTTTCGATGAAAGCCTTAACTATGTAATTTTTTTGCAATTTGCAATCGATTCACATATCAAGCAATATAATTACAACAATTTAACAGTGATCCATTTTGCAACAAACATTTCGATTAGTTATATCTTTTTCATCACACTTGCTGTCTAAGCGCGCCATTGCTGTTGCATCACGATTGGTATGCGGAATACTAACTCGAGTCATAAAACTAACACTACACTTCTAACACTCTCGTTTGTAACTCCGTACTTACCTCCCTTGATGCACAATGTACTATTAATTGACGGCTACAAAATGAAATGAATTATTATCATCAGCCTATCTTAGTCCCTTGTTTCTGTGAAGCTAAGGAAACAAACAAAAACATCTCGCAAAAATGCCGCTTAAATACATTGTCCACATTTGATGAGTAATCTCTTTAATTTGCCCAGTTCCAAATTGAATTACTTGTTATTACTTTGGATACCTACATAGGAAGCTACATTGCCACTTATCATTATTAATTGTATTTTTTTTGACTAAATAGAAATTGTCTAAAAATAAAAGAGGTACTATAGATTTTCTTTTCTTTTCAGATCCATCATTGACAAAAATGTATGCAGACATTGTAGACAGTATGAGAACTTGTGTTAGAAGTCAGAAACAAAATACTATTGACTATTTGAGATAAATAAATGAATTCAAATTTCTTGTTATTTTATTTTAACTAGAACTCGTACCTAAAGTAGTTTAATTAGAACTAGTAACTTATATAAATAAATTAAAGTTATTAACAATATTTCTACTGTTAACAAAAAAACATTTTTTTATGAATTACTGCAATCATTTCCAAAATCTTAAAAAATTAAATGTTTCAAGTCATTTTCGAAATTTTTACAAATAAGTACGCTGCTAACTTTTGTAATCTTTTGTGCGTTCATTGCTTTATTTGTTATAATAATACTATTATTTAAATAAAATCTTAACGTGCGAAAAGCTACTACGTACCTAGTAAATATTTAGGCAAAGTAAAGATGTCATCAACAGGGTATATATTGATGGTATATTATTAATAGGTAAGGTACAGTCACGGACTTTAATTGTTAAGCCACTTGGCAATGGATGTAATTTTGTCGTGTAATTATTACCTATTCGGTATTTTTCGGTAGTGGTCACGATCGCGACATGACCGATGTTCCCCGATGATGTGTCAGTTAAATACGAATCTTCGTTGCGTCAAAATTTCAGTATGTCAAAACTAGTTGACATAATAAAAAATCATTCGTCTACGAAAATTAAGGATTAGCCATCGGCCATTATTAGACGCTAAATGTCGTTGTTCCTCGAGGAAACTGGGTAACGACAGTTCTTCATAGATTCGCCAAAATATAGATACGCCATCTTGAAACTTATATTAACATAATATTATTTTATTTTGCGATTGAAAAGTCAAGTTAAGACATTTAATTGGGTCATCGAAACGACGCTTGAAATAATAACCTCTTTGCAGAAAACTAAGCTAACGTGGCGTTTGTGCCGAGTTGCTGACGAGCACCTCCGATAATACGTCATAGTTATATAGCTAAGTGGCATTGAATGTAATGTCAAGTTCGCCATTTAACATAGATTCGAACCTTAGTGACAGTTCATAAACGCACAATGATAAAGATAGAAATATAATTTTTGCTCTTCTATTATACGATGACTTTATCTGTGGTGTTTCAAAAATTATACAGATGGTGTCAGATCACTTTGTGCGTGTGCAGACATTGTAGCGGTACAGGAACACTGGTTATTGAGTCATGAAATCCCATTGCTAGGTACAATAAGTGGTGATTTTGCGTACACGGGCTGTTCGGCTGTGGATGCGAGCGCCGGATTACTTGTCGGTCGTCCGTACGGTGGTGTAGGTATTCTTTGGCGTAAAAGTGCTTTCCAGTCGGTGCGTGTAATAAAAACTATAAGTACTAGAATAGCGGCCGTTAGGCTAGGATTACGTGATCGTTCAGTTATAGTGTTTAGTGTTTACATGCCGGTTAACGCTTCGGAAAATCTGCCTATTTTTACGGAGTGTCTTGGCGAAATTAATGCAATTATCGAAGACAATAGTGATGTAGAAGTTGTTTATGTACTGGGTGATTTTAATGCCCACCCCACTGAATTATTCTACAATGAACTGGTCCAGTTCTGTGCGGATCAGGAATGGCATTGTGCAGATGTGGAGTTCATGGGTGACAAGTCCAGTACATACACATTCACTAGTGAGGCGCATGGTTGTCATAGGTGGTTAGACCATTGCGTTGTCACGAAGTCAGCTCTGAAAACGGTCACTAATATCTCAGTAAGACACGACGTGTACTGGTCTGACCACTTTCCCCTTGTTGTCGAGTGTGATTTAAATAAGGTTCAATTAAAATGTCAGGTCGGTAAACCGACTCTAGAGGGAGTGATCTGGGGTGAAAGGGAGGCTGCTCAGGTAAGTCTGTATAATTCCATATCGATACCTTTAGGCTCAAAGGGCGTAAACGTCAAATTGCCATTTTACAGGAGAAGCAAAAAAAGAAAAGTATTTTAGAAAAAAAATCATAACTTCTTTGTTTTTTGGCAGAATAACTTAAATTTTGGCCAACGTACTTGAATTTTTAAGATAAACATTTTGAATATCAATCATTTAGAATAAATGAATAAATAAAGACAAAGGGTGTGTTATACTTACAATCAATTAAAAGGTTGCTGCTTTTATTTAAAAAAATGTCTACACAGACTATGCTATTGCTGATAATATTTTTCTTTTATGTCTAGGGATAAATAGTACATTGTGCATCAAGGGAGGTAAGTACGGAATTACTAACGAGAGTGTTAGAAGCACGACGCCGTTAGGCGGAGGGCTTTTATGACTCGAGTTAGTATTCCGCTTACCGACCGTGATGCATACAATGTTTTTCATCACACTTGCCAAACAAAAAATAAGTTTTAAGACGTAATATTATTAAATGACGTACTGACATTTCTATTTCTCCCTAGGGAATTTCACTTTTCTATTACTCCCGCTGCGCGCGCAAGCAATGGCACGCTTAGACAGCAAGTGTGATGAAAAATAATGTTAATGGCGTTATTGGACAATTAAGCTACTACTAAAACCCAGATTAAAATGCGAAATGAAACCAGTAAAACAAACAACAATTCATCATAAATTTAAGACTCAAACTCTTGTCGGCGTAACTGATGAATGTAACTGTATCCATCTTACTCTGTCTAAAGCCACCTCCTTGACTTCCTTATACGACACAACGTCTACTTTCTCTTTTATTTGTTTCATGTAAATTCCTCTAGGTCTCCCTCTTCCTCGCTTTTCTTCAATTCTTCCTTCTATTATGTTTTTATCAAAGCGTCATGTCGTATAAGGTGACCAAACATTTTCCCTCTCCTATTTTCTATTATCTTTAGCAAACTCCTTTTTTCATTCACTCTTTTAAGCACTTCTTCATTTGTGATATTTTTTTTCCAACTTATCTTCTCCATTCATCTCCTGCTCCACATTTCAAACACTTCCAGTATCTCTCTGTCCTTTTTCGTCATGGCCCACGCCTGACACCCATATAATGCTATACTCCAGATGAAAGTTTTGATGAGCTTCTTACAAACAGCAATTAATAATGACAACGTCTTTATTATATATATATTTCTTTCAATAATATTCTCTAGACGCAATGTAAGGTACATTTACTCTCATTTAGTATTATTTTTCCTTATAATTACCAACATATATTAACTACTAAATTAAATATAATAGCATGCTTTTAGAAGACTAATAATCACAAATCTTTATCTTTTGTTTTTTATAAAACCTATAGACACAACTTAAGATCTTTTACTCTCGCATAGCATTTCTTTCTTTTTATAATTACCAACATATAATTATGTAGATATTAATTACATACTAAATGGAGTAGAAGACTTTTCAAATAATTAGTCATTAAATTAAATTTATGTTTAAAACGCACAGAACCAAAAAATATAACTGTGCGTACTGTAAATTAAAAATGTTGACTGAAATTGAACGCAAATTTATACACATTATACACAATGTCTATCATTTTTATCACATTATCTGTCTATGCTTTTCATTTCACACTTGCAACATAAATAGATTTAGAATGATGGTCATTTGGTTCTATACTGTAGTTTTAATAACGCAATAACTGTTCATTCTTACTTTATAATTGGATAATGACAATGAACCATTTCATTACTATCGTATAGGTACACAGTACGTAAGCAATTTTGAAATAATATAATAACTTAGCGATCCTAAAAGCCATAATTTGTATATTTCTTGGGGCGTATAAGTCAAAAAGTTTTGTTATCATAGGGCGTAAGAGGCAAAACATTACACAATTCCGCGGCGTACACACAGACCTTATTAGTAACCAGTTAAAGTACTAATGCGATACGCCTTAAAATAAACAGATACCAGCATAGAAATAAACATCTTTAACCGATTTACAGTACCGGACTCATTCAATAAAAGCTCCGAAAACAGAGTTTTGGTCGAAGCTCTAAAAAAACGTATCCTATGACATTAACATTGATTGACATATTTTACATTAATTTATCACATTAACAGTTTCATTTCAATAAATACCAACTAATCGCGGTAATCGAAGATTATCACATTACCTACTTATCAAAATTGTGAAAAAAGACTTGCCTATTATTTCGTAAGAGTTAATAACCAATAATTCATCCAATCTAAACGATAGAATCTGTACTAACACCTACATATTATTATTATTAGCTACCGTTTAGATAACTACTTATAGCTGACATTATGTACAGGTAGGTATTGTTTACATGAAAGTGGGTAATGAGTTTATTAAAATAACTATTTTATAAACGCACCATTCCGAATCCCATACATATAAAAAATAGGTAAGTCTAATACAAACTTATCAACTTACCTTAGAAACAAACGACGACGGGCAGCTAACATTACTCTCACCAGCTCACATCTTTTCGTCGCATGAATACTATCTCGCTTGCACATAGGGCTATCAACGAGGCGCAGCATGCCTACCACGTTACGGCGTATGAGTCACTTTAAAATGAACAATGCAAGGATACGGGCGTATAAACCTAATTTAGCCTACTAGAGTCATACTACCTAAATTAAGTAGCATAATTTCTACGTCGTATGAGCTTGTTTAGTTTTGTATGATAAACATTTTATAACAACTTGGTTATAAGACCTCTTAATTTTTTTATTACTAAACTTATTACCTAAATAAACAAAAAATTGTGTAAATGTATCAAATACGCCTCTTGCTTTTAAAAAATCTCCTAGAAATACGTGGGTCGTATATGCCCTAAATTGTCGAATTTCGTTGTTTTAACTACACATATCGATAGAGAAAAAAAACTGAACAAAACTGCATTAAAAACTCATTTTGGCCAAAATGGCGTTTACGCCCTTTGAGCCTAAAGGTATCGATATGTAATAATAAGTTAAAGCATTTTCCCTTAGAATTGACTATGTGTGCCGATGGAATTTGTGAAAATAGTAACCATTTTAGTGTACTTGATAGCATGTACTGCACTATTATTAATGTAATAACTGAAGCAGCCAAAAAGTCATGTAAAATAAGATCTAAGAAAAAACGTGTAATAGGTTGGAATAAACATGTCTCAGAGGTTCATAGAGAGGCAAGGGAAAAGTTTATGTGCTGGGTTTATGCTGGAAGGCCACGTAGTGGCAGACTTCACCTGGAAATGGTTGAAAGCCGGAGGCTCTTTAAATCTAAGCTTAAATGGTGCCAAGACAGGCAAGAACAAATTAGAAGTGACATTTTAGCTACAGCCCATATAGCAAAGGATTTTAAGGGCTTCTGGAAAAATACCAACAAGCTTAGTACAAGGCCCGGGGTCCCTGTGAGCGTCGGAGGCATGACCGAAGGGAAGAACATTGCTGATAAGTTTAGAGAGCTGTTTACTGTGTCGCCCGCATACACAATTACACAGGAAGGGGGGTGCGATGCTGGGGCCACCGTGGGAGATAATACCATATCATTTTCTGCAAAACAGGTAGAAAAAGTAATTAAAACTATGCAGAGGGGAAAATCTCCGGGGCACGATGGTCTTAGCATCGAACACCTAAAATATGCGGGAGTTCACCTGCCTCGTATCTTAGCAATGTTTTTCACTTTGTGCATTAGACATGCGTACTTACCTGAGCAGCTAATGAGAACGGTGGTTATCCCGTTAGTCAAAAACAAGACAGGAGACGTGGCAGATTTCGCAAATTATAGGCCCATCTCGTTAGCCACTGTGATTGCTAAAGTGCTTGACAGCCTGCTTAACGATCATCTCAGCCAGCACATAAAATTGCACGATGCTCAATTTGGGTTCAGGGCAGGATTGTCTACTGAAAGTGCTATTCTGTGCCTTAAGCAGGCTGTCAGGTACTATAAGGATAGGAACACACCAGTATTTGCCTGTTTCCTGGACCTGTCTAAGGCATTCGACCTGGTGGTGTACGACCTGCTGTGGGAGAAGCTTAAAAGCGCGAGGGTTCCTCCAGAGTGTGTATCCCTCCTTAAATTTTGGTACTCGAATCAGGTCAATCAGGTAAGATGGGCAGGGAAATGGTCTGATCAATATAAACTGGAATGTGGGGTGAGGCAGGGGGGGTTAACTTCTCCTCTTCTCTTTAATTTGTATGTTAATGCGTTGATTGAGGAACTGAGCAGCACGCATGTCGGGTGTCATATAGATGGAGTCTGTCTCAATAACATAAGTTATGCTGATGACATGGTGCTGCTCGGTCCCTCAATCAACTCAATGAGAATCTTGCTTAAAAAGTGTGAGAGTTACGCTGTTAGGCATGGTTTGAGGTACAATGCAAGTAAAAGTGAGATGGTGGTCTTTAAAGCCCGTAAATTCAATCCGCAAAGCGTACCTCCGATCATGCTGAGCGGGGTAGCTCTTAAGATTGTAAAGAAATGCAAATATCTTGGTCATATAGTCACAGAGGATCTTGATGATGACCAGGATATAGAGAGAGAGAGAAGGGCCCTAGCAGTCAGGGGAAATATGCACATCCGTAGATTTGCACGATGTACAAGGGAAGTAAAGATTACATTATTCAAAGCCTATTGTACCACTTTCTACACGTGCAGTCTATGGGTGAAGCATACGAAAGGTGTTTATAACACACTAAGGGTTCAGTATAATAATATCTTCAGGATGTCGTTGAAGTTGCCTCGAAACTGTAGTGCATCAGGCATGTTTGCCGAAGCGCACACTGATGGCTTCCACGCCATCAGACGCAAGAGGATTGCCTCGTTGCTGAGACGAGTAAGAGGGAGCGAGAACGGCATCCTGAGGATGTTGGCTGACCGCCTTGACACGCCCATACTCAAATATTGGGTCGAACTTGTAACTGGGCGAGTAAAATAATAAAATAATAGATTACAAGTATAAGTATAGGTACTACTAACAATAGATCTTAAGTTTTTGTAGTGATAAGTTATATCATAAGTACTAACACTCTATGGATGTTTAATCTGAAATAAATTATTTTTATTTTTATTTATTTACTTCCTTTATTAGGATTTACGAGTAAAAGCGACTAAACCCGATTTGCATTACACGGCTACGCACAGTGACAAGTGGCCCAACAATTAAAGTCCGTGACTGTACACCCGGCTAAGATCGGATCTAATGTAAGATCGGATGACCCCAATAACTACTAATAATAATAATAATAAGCTTGTGGCGAGCTGTTGGGGAGTAACGACCCCACGGACCCGAGTGCTCCCGAGAGTCGGTCAGGGTCCCCGCCTCCGGCGTGTCTTCGTCGGTCGGAGTGGAACCCCAAGGGGACCCGTAGGACTCTCAGCTCTGGCTTGCCTTAACTGGCCGTTCAGAGAGGAGTCGTCAGAGCTATATGCTCCAGGGGTGGAAGTGTAAATTTGCGTAAGTCGCGAGTTGGTGCAGCGCCTGTCAAGCCACTGCGCAGAAAGCGGTGTACACCTCTCTACACTCCTGAGCCGCCTACACCGGTGTTGCCCCTGGCTGTCTCTTGTGACGGCATTTACGGGGGCCCATCTAGTCGGCGGCGAGTCACCGCCTGCCTCGATAGCAAAGAGATATCATTGTTATGGCAGGTGTCCGGACCTCTTTTCTATAGTTCCATTTCTGATCCATCCATCCTCCATCACCATAGCCCATTAGTCTTTTCCATTACTTTTCAATAGTCTCTATACGCCTGTTGGAACCGGTTTACGGATATCTATTGATGTGCCCGTGAATGGGTTCCAGCAGGTGTACAACACAGCAAATTTCTCCAAAGGGCCTCTACGTGTTGGATCTGTATCCCCGCGCAAGCCTATCAAAAAACCGGGATTTGTAAGCCCGTGATTCCCTAGGAGATACAAACATAATAATAATAATAGGACTATTGTGGCCAATAAGCCTGATATCGTGCTGATAGATCGATCCCAACGCCGGGCAATGCTCATCGACATCACCATCCCCCATGACGAGAACCTCGTGAAGGCCGAGAAGGACAAAGCCAGTAAGTACCTTGACTTGGCTCACGAGGTAACCGACATGTGGGAGGTTGATTCGGCGATCATTGTACCGATAGTTGTTTCTGCGAACGGTCTCATAGCGAAGAGTCTCGATCAACACCTCAAGAGACTCTCGCTAGGTGGTTGGGTCAAGGGTCAGATGCAGAAGGCAGTAATCCTGGACACGGCGCGCATAGTCCGGCGGTTCCTCTCCCTGCAGCCCTAACCACCGGCAGCTTGGGCCCGCCCCGTTGCCGGTGGCACCCTAGGTTAGGTTTTTTATAAAGTATTTATGTGTTTTGTATTGTTTTTGTATGTTGTATTATATTTTAATTTTATAAATATTGTTATAAAAAGCCTTACCTAAGAGATATGAGAAATAAAGTGTATAATAATAATAATATTTTAGCCTATATAATGTCCCACTGCTGGGCACAGGGCGGCCTCCTCTCATATATGAGAGGGATTGGGCTATAGTCCCCACGCTGGCCCTAAGCGGGTTGGGAACTTCACATACACGTTTGAATTTCTTCGCGGATGTATGCAGGTTTCCTCACGATGTTTTCCTTCACCGAAAGCTAATGGTAAATGTCATCTGATATTCCGTACATAAGTTTCGGAAAAACTCATTGGTACGAGCCAGGATTTGAACCCACGACCTCCGGATTGAAAGTCAAACGTCTAAACCACTGAGCCACCACCGCTACCAACTACTAAAATAGCAGTATTTTTTCCTCACTGGCAATATTATGCATGACCCCATTTCACCCCGCCCCTCTCGCTAGTATGCAGCAACCGCTCAGCCGCATCATTTGTGAGCTACGAATGTTTTAAAAAAAAGTGAATTTTGTCGAGAATTTTTGGAGATCAGATCTTTAAAAGGAAGCTATGCACCTTCTTGTCCTTACTTTAGAGTTGAAATTAGATACTAGTCCGATCTTAGCCAAAAAGGTTTTCGGTGGGGTGCGTCATGAAAAAATATTTGTGCTAGTTTGAGTGTCGATTACTTTAAAGCGGCTGAGCGGAATCAAGTAAATTTATATTGAAAGCTTGATTTCTTTTCTATCACTACACATCTGCAGGTAAAAGTTAGTGAGAATAAATTTTGTGACATCCTTTCAACTCATCGAAAAATAGTCCGATCTTAACCGAGTGTACCTTACATACTCAGAATGCTTATTAAAATTTAATAAAACGTCAAACCTAAACTTGACATGATACCTACTAACCGCTTCATTATATTGATTCGTGTATAATACGTTTGCGCAGAGAAAAAGGTAAAAACGAAATCCTCCAATTTCATTATTTGTCGTCCGTATCTCGTAACCATTTTCAGCGTCAGCCTCCATAGCCTAGTTGGTAGTGACCTTGCCTACGAAGCTGGAGGTTCCGGGTTCGAATCCCGGCGAGGTCATTATTTGTGTATTTATTTATCACAAATATTTGTTCCATGGTCATGGCTGTCTATGTATTTAAGTATCTATATGTATCTATCTATTATATACACGGTGCTCGTGAGCATTCCGAAAGATTTTAATGCTGGATTCCTGACCACATTTAGATTCTTTAATGTTATATAAAATTTCCTGGATTCGGCTTGGTTTCAGAGATAATCAACCTTTTTTCGAAATAAGTTTTTCGACGTAACTCGTCATTTAACTTCTTTATGATTACAATGCCACCACAATGTGTTCTAATATTACCACACCTTTTGCCTGACAATCAAAAAATACGAATAGACTTGACGAAATAACCTGTATCTAAAAAAAACAATTGAAATAAATAATTTAAACAAATTGTTGTTATGATAAAAAATACTGGAAATATTAAGAAGTATTCAAAAAGACTAAAAAAAAGAAAAAAATATTTTTTTTTTTGTGGAATTGACTTTTGGTCTCATAATATTTTATGTTTATTTTGATGCCTAGAATGCACAGTTAAAATCTTTCGCAATGCTCGCGAGCACCGTGTATATCGTTGCTTAGTACCCTCATCACAAGCCTTAATTGAGCTTATCGTGGGACTAGGTCGATTTGTGTAAGATGTCCCAAGATATTTATTTTTATTTTATTTTACTCAGAAACGAAAAATTTGAAAACACACATGAAATTGACTATTATTCAATTCATATTGTACATCATATTTTAAAGACAAACGGGTTAATCGCGTAAACTTACGTTTAATTATATCCTGGCGTTTCGGGCATGACGTCACACCCGTGGTCGCAGGCAGACTCAATAATTATGAGTGATAATCGTGAAAGTTTATATTAATACGAGTATATAGGTACATCATTTAGAAATTGATTGGGAAATATTTATTTGGGATAGCTATAACCTTGAAACAGAATACCACCGGTTTTTTAGAAGTCGTATTAGCATACTACAGGGACCGGAACCATTGTTTTCTTCATACAAAAGAACGGTTCTTTTTTCGTTCTACGGTATATAAATTCTAAGTTAATGGAGTAATGAAAAAATATGATATTGTAAATTACATAAAACATTAAGGTAGTACATAAAGAGTATAATCGCCACGCTGGGCAAGCGGATTGACGATCGCAGTAATGTGCCTACTATGATGACGCTGCTGCCCGTCATCAATCTTTTATCAAAATAGTGGTGCATTATGGGCATTTACCTCCTAATGCGTTTATACGCATAATCAATAGGAGAGGCCTACGTCCAGCAGTGGACTATCATAGGCAGATGATGATGATGATGATAAAGAGTATAATAGTACATTGTGTATCAAGGGAGGTAAGCACGGAATTACTAACGAGAGTGTTAGAAGCCCGACGCCGTTAGGCGGAGGACTTTTATGACTCGAGTTAGTATTCCGCTTACCGACCGTGATGCATACAATGTTTTTCATCACACTTGCCGACAAAAAAATAAGTTTTAAGAAATAACATTATTAAATGAAGTACTGACATTTCTATTACTCCCTAGGGAATTTCACTTTTCTATTACTCCCGCTGCGCGCGCAAACAATGGCGCGCTTAGGCAGTAAGTGTGATTAAAAACATTAAAAAATATTGGGCTATTTCGAGGTTTTTGGAAAATACTGGTTCCGGTCCCTGGGCCATAAACATTTTATAAAAGCAATCTTTTTCAGGATTCTTCGTGTTTGCACCTTCTTTGCCACCGCCGCCTCGTGAGTTTAATGCCGATCATCCCTTTTTGTACTTCTTAAAGGCAGATGATACCACACTCTTCAGTGGAGCCTTCGCTAATTAGGTAATACTTTGCCCACTTTTGTTACGGTACTTGTCATATTTATTTCACATTGCCCACATGTGACTACTTGTCATATTTAATAATAGTATAATGTGAAAATAATTAGCACGTACAGTACATAATAGATTGCGATTTCTTCAGAATTAATAATTTGTGTATAAATCAAAATAATTATATTATAATTATATTTTTATTTTTCTCATTGGTGGTGAAAAAAGTAGAATGTCACATGGTATCAAAATTATTATTGTCTTGGGCATTAAATCTATGAATCCAACTTGAACCTCTAATTACACATAGGATTCTACTCACTATGTTCGGGATTTTACTGTGGAATCCATCGCTTCATTCGGACTTCAATGAATGCCCTCACGAAAAGTATAATAATTCTATCATTTTGATCCCTTGTGACACAATCTACTATTACAGTTCAGTGTACGAAAAAAATGAAATATAAGTTTTATTTCTTTTACAGGTGCACCACGAGCAAACGTATACAGACGGAATGAGAACTTAGTATTAAATGAGAATTAATATTATGGATTATTAACGAATAATAAATAAATTCAGATGCATCTTTGTTTTATTAGAACTTAGAACATACTGATTTAATTATAATTATGATATATGTAATCGCCACCACACTTGTTCAGGAATAAAAATGTAAAAAAATCGGCAACTAGTTATTTTCAAAAATGGGACTTAGTTATGCAAGAGGGAACCATTTGAATAACTCCGTCCAATTGTTCTTGATGAATTGTATAATCTAAATACGCATGCATTTACAGCGTATTTATGCAATAACTTAGCAAAATTAAATATCTGGACACACAAAAATACCCTCGCATTGCTTTGATGTTTTTTTTTTTTAAACAGGTCGAAACTTTTCCGTTTATAAAGTCATTGTGCGATAGAAGCAATTTATGAACCAAATCAGAATAATATATATATATTCTGATTTGGTATGGATATGATATAATATTTTCATATCTAGACGATTCAAAAGAGTTTGTTGCTATTCCAATTTGAATAAAGAATTATTTGACTTTGACTTTGAATAATTCTGGCACCCTAGTGAAAAGGGGTATAAATCGAAATTTGCCACTTTACAGGAGAGCCAAAAAACGATTGGCGAAATTATTCAAAATTACTGTGCCGAAATGGTAAGGAATTAGAATAACTTTAAATGTACTTTGAGTAAATACAATGCGCTCTTTCACATGCCGTCATTGGTTTATGGCTAAAATCAATAGTTTAAAAAAAAATTGACTTGTACCCGCTGAAATAAATGCTATTTAGAAATATAACCAAATTAGTACCCCTTTTCACATATATTGGACATTAGTGAAAACGGGTATACATTTAACTTATTTTATAATAACTCTTTTTGAGATGTACTTTTACGAAAAAAAATTAGCTAAGTTTGTTTGCGTAATTAATTTTAATGGCATAGCATGTACGTATACAATATAATCCCAAAAAAACCGACTTACACCATTGTGCACACAATGTTAGTAACGTGTAAAAGGGAATAACAAGATTTTTTTTATTCACTTTATTCAATTGTATCCAAATTCTATGAAATAAGTTACGATAAAAATATTTCTTTTTTCCTTTTTTTTGAATTAGAAAAATATTACTTCTTTTCAACAGCCAAAACGCAACGCATCATAAAATGAAATATTTTTAAATTTAGAATTAACAAATATTGTGTGCCCTAACAGGGTGTCATGAATTCACAAACTAGCTATTTTATTTTATTTTCAAAAAGGCACAGTTACAAGTTTCAAACTTAAACATTGATAACACAATACTACTACTCTAAGAACTTATTATGTAAAAATATGTACATGACCTAACAATAAATAAATGGTGGTGTAGTGCGTCGCATGCGATGGACTCAGACGATGAATGAGAATTGCATGCGCGCCTACTACGAGGCTACAGAGGGGGGAACCCGACTGACCGCGTACCGTTCTAGGATTCTGCCTCTGTTTCAGGCTCTTGAACCCGCCATCGCCGTATCGGAGCAACGACTAGCGGATCAGGTGCGGGTCATTCTACGTTCTAAACGTTTGGATGACTCGACACTTGATCGGCTTCGCCTGCAGGCTCTCTCAACTCGCGCAGCTTCCACCTCGGCGCGGGATCAGCCCGCCACGTCGCCGGATCCGGTGCCGACACCTGACCTGGCACCAGGGGCGCCGCGGGTTGATCCCAGTGCCGATGAGGAGTATTTTGCGAGTAACAGTGTAAGTACTGCAACTGTTGAGCATCTGAGGAGGACTTTGGAAGAGGCGATTATGGAATATCGCTCCACACCCAATTGTAGGCCACGGTTACCACGTTTGCCCATGAATAGACGCAATCTAGCGTTAATGGGAGTCCTAAACGCTTTACTGGAGCCGTACATATGGTCCAGTAAAGATTTGGACGATACGCACTCGATCATGTACTGCGGGGCCATCGCGGCGTGCCGTGTTGCTCGAGTCAAGTTTCCGGACGCTGACCGTGCACCTAGGACCGTCGGGGGTGTCCCCGCATGGCACGTGCGGATCGAGCGTCGTATCGACTCGTTTAGGACCCTCATTGCAAAGCTGATCTGCTTCAGGGGGGGCAATAACCGCCCCTGAGTAATGCGCTTTGTGAACCAGGCGTTCGCGGGAACGGGCATCATGCCCTGCGACTACATGGCCAACCTCACAGAGCGCATTGACTTTCTGAAGCAGAAAGTCTATGCATGGGCAAGCCGTATCCGCCGTTACAGAGAGCGTGTGGATCGATTTCAACAGAACCGCCTCTTCCAAAGTGACCAAAGGAAGTTATACCGAAGGTGGGAGGGAACCGATCATCATTTGTCCGACGCGCATCTACCGGATGCTACTGCCATGACTGATTTCTGGCGTAGCATCTGGTCGGTGCCCGTCGGACACATCGAGGGCGATTGGATGAACGTTGTTGAACGTGAGTGCGAGAGCATCGAACCTATGGAGGCAGTTGTCATCAGCCCCGATGACGTAAGCTGTGCCATCCGACCTGCCCAGAACTGGAAAAGTCCTGGACCGGACGGATTGCACAACTTCTGGCTAAAATGGTTTCGGTGCTCCCATTCGCGATTGGCAGTGCAATTCCAACAAGCCCTTGAGCTTGGTTCCCTGCCTCCTTCCTTAACAACAGGTGTAACCTTCCTGCTCTACAAGTCTGGTAGTACCACGGAACCGAAAAACTACCGACCCATCACGTGCTTGCCTACACTCTACAAGCTCCTTACATCCATTTTGAGAGCAAAAATGAACACGCACATTGTTGCGAACAATGTTCTGGCCTCTGCTCAAAATGGATGTAGGGTTGGGTCCCGTGGTACTAAAGAGCTCCTCCTCATCGACATGACCATTTGCCAGCAAGTCCGGCGTAACAAAGGGGCCCTCTCCGCTGCTTGAATTGACTACAAGAAGGCCTATGATTCGGTGCCCCATTCATGGTTGAAGAGGGTCTTGGAGTTGTATAAAGTTGATGCAGCTTTAAGATCCTTTCTCGGCGCGTGTATGGGGTAGTGGATCACAGTCCTTCGTCAACCAGGAGGCGGAGATGACCCCTCTGGCCCGCAGGACTTCATAAGGATCGAGCGAGGCATATTCCAGGGTGACAGTCTGAGTCCCTTATGGTTCTGCCTAGCTCTGAATCCCCTCAGCACCCTGCTGAAGGATTCAGGACTAGGTTGTCGGCTTCGGAGAGAGGGTGAAGTCATTTCTCACCTTCTGTACATGGATGATCTCAAATTATTTGCACCAAATAGCCAAGACTTGTTGGAGCTACTGCGAACCACAGAAGTTTTCAGTAGTGCCATCAATATGGAGTTTGGTGTCGATAAGTGTGCGGTTATGCATGTGCAGCGGGGGAAAGTAGTAAATTCAACAAATTTACAGCTTTCTGAGACAATGTCGTTCAGATCTATCTCGGAAGCAGAAACCTATAAATACCTTGGTATGTCACAGTCTTTGGGTATTGAAGATATGGGAATTAGACAGGCGGTGAAGGAGCGCTTTTTCAGCCGGCTCACAAAAGTACTTAACAGTCTTTTGTCAGGAGGCAACAAAGTGCGCGCCTTCAACGCCTGGGTAATGCCCATACTCACATACTCCTTTGGCATACTAAGGTGGACTCAGACCGAGCTGGACGCCCTGGATCGAAGGGTCCGTACACTGCTTACCACACATCGAATGCTACACCCGCGCTCATCAGTTATGAGATTGTACATCCCGCGGAGGTGTGGGGGCCGCGGCTTCTTAAATGCCAAAAACCTCCACAACCACGAGGTGTACAATCTTAGAAACTATTTTCTTAACAATGAGTGCGGGATGCAACGTGATGTGGTGGCAGTAGACCGGAACTTCACGCCGCTCTCCTTGGCAAAAGAGAACTGGCGCAGACCTGTGGTACTAAGCACCGAGGACCGCAAGGCGGTATGGAAGAGCAAGGAGCTACACGGGCGGTTCTACAAGTCCCTCACGGGACCTGACGTAGATCTGCTCGCGTCGGTGAACTGGCTACGATTCGGGGACCTCTTCGGAGAAACCGAGGGTTTTGCCTGTGCAATTGCTGACGAGGTTATCATGACGAATAACTACCGAAAATATATCCTGAAGGACGGTACGGTCGACATTTGTCGGGCATGCCGCCGTCCCGGTGAGTCACTCAGGCATATTATTTCCGGTTATTCTCAGATTGCTAACACTGAGTACTTGCACAGACATAACCTTGTAGCCAGTATTATACACCAGCAGCTTGCTCTTAAATACTGCCTTGTGGACGTCGAAGTGCCATACTATAAGTACATAACTGCACCAGTTCTCGAAAATGGTCGTGCCACGCTCTATTGGGATCGACCTATCATCACGGACAGGACTATTGTAGCCAATAAGCCTGATATCGTGCTGGTAGATCGATCGCAGCGCCGGGCTGTGCTCGTCGACGTCACCATCCCCCATGATGAGAATCTCGTGAAGGCCGAAAAGGACAAGTCCAGTAAGTACCTCGACTTGGCCCACGAGATAACCGCCATGTGGGATGTTGACTCGACGATCATAGTCCCGATAGTCGTTACAGCGAACGGTTTAATAGCGAAGAGTCTCGACCAACATCTTAAGAGTCTCTCGCTAGATGGCTGGATCAAGGGTCAGATGCAGAAGGCGGTAATCCTGGACACGGCGCGGATAGTTCGTCGGTTCCTCTCTCTGCGACCTTAACCACCGGCAGCTTGGGCCCGCCCCGTTGCCGGCGGCACCCTAGGTTAGGTTTTTATAATGTGTTTATATTTTATATTGTTTTTGTATGTTGTATTGTATTTTACTTTTATAACCATATTATAACAACCTAGCCTAAGAGAATATTTAAATAAACGAAATAAATGAAATGAAATGAAATGGAATTTCATAGTACCAAAAAATACCATAATGTAGCATTTATTCATTATTATCAAAATTGTGTCATAATATTTTTTTTCTCATGCCTTATTTTGCTAACACAGTACTCGACAAAAAACCTAAATAGTACAAATAGTCCTACTGTCCAAATTATAACTTTATGCCCTGGATGTCGTGCGCGCAGCTAGGTAGGTACGTTCCGTAACGCCTGAATGGCAATTTTGTATCTTATCGAGTCACCTAAAATAACATACTATTGAAAATCGATATTTTATTAAAAAAACTATTGTCTATAGCCTATCGTAATGTACATACGATACAACTGTGAAAAAAAATTAGTTCGAAATAAGCATAAATAAAGCAAAGCACGACCGAAGGGAGTGTTTTAAATCGACACGATTTACGAATTTCATTTTTGCATGTGTATCTTACGACATTTTTCAGTACGGATGGCCTTCCGAAGTTATCAACCAGGCAAGATATAAACGACTCCTCGCACTAGTGTGTAAAGAAGTTATTTCAGTTGTTTCGGATAAAAATAGTGACGTTGCATTGCAGTATTCTGTATGGAATCTCAATAAACAGACTTTAATCGACGAGTATAAAAAGCCTGTCACTATTATGTTCTATCGGTTATAATTCTTATAAAAGTTGTATAGGTAAATATAGGTACGATCAACTTGAATTATTGTGTTAATTATACATTAACTTTATTAATTTAGTTAGTAGACAATTTAAAAAAAAATTGTGATAATATTGTTTTCATTATGTTAGCATTCGTAAAAAGTGGCCAGGCATGGTTCGTGGTGGCTGTTTTGAAATTGTTCTAATCACGTGTTTCTGGAGTAATATAGATAATAGCAACAGCCATAGAACAGCAGCAAATACTCGTACAAGGCTATTATAGCGCGCTTTCTATATTACCTAGATCATTAAGTAAAATTGTTACTACAATTTAAAAAAAAAAAGTAATTGCGTTAGGTCATTTAAAACTGTCAACACAAACTAATATTACTAACATAGGTTTTAACAAATAAGCAGCAGAATTTAACAGCTTGAATATGAAAAAAAAAATACAATCATACTTTAAGAAAAACAATTAACCACTAAGTAAATAAAATTTTAAAAATTAACACTATTTTAAACATTGTGTATATATAACGAAACTTAGTACAAATCCGTCAATTTGCTAGTGTTAAATGTTAAGTAATACTTTTTAATTTAGTGCAAACGGATATAATTCCCGCAAATGGATTGTATCACATGTAAAAAACTGTAATTCTAAGTGATTAAAGTCGACTTGTACCCGTAACGACATAATTTTATTCGTGGATATGGATTTATGTCGAATTGTATCTCAAAAATGTTTTTATTGTTCGTGTAAAGTGATTTAAATACACATGGATCCTCATTATCCGATTGACCATCGAGAGAATATGAGTAGTTATAGCGTTACACACAACAAAAACCTAAACGCGTAAAACTTAGCTACACTAATACCTTTTGTAAGTTTACAACGATATACTTTTTTTGTTAGTAAGAATTTATTTCAACTTATACCTGACACTGCATGGTCATTTGTGTTAGTTATACCATATTACACGACCGTAACTCTGTCAATTTACGTGATATCTTAGATCCTTTTACACCAACAGATGCCATTTCTTTTTTGAAATTTTTTGATGTACTTAACTCAATTTGGCCAAAATTCGACTTATACCCCTTTTCACTAGGGTGCCAGAATTATGATTGACATTGATATTTTTGATTAAGTGCTTCCTTGCATACGTAAGAATAAATATCTTGGTACATCTTACACAAATCGACCTAGTCCTACGGTAAGCACACCGCCGCCACAAGCCTTTATGGCTTGTGTTGTGGGTAGGTACCAGGCGGCGATATATATAATAGATAGATACATATAGATACTTAAATACATAGACAGCTATGACCAAGGAACAAATATTTATGATAAATAAATATACAAATAATGCCCTCGCCGGGATTCGAACCCGGAACCTCCAGCTTCGTAGGCAGGGTCACTACCAACTAGGCTACGGAGGCTGTACGTAAGAATCTTACATTTGTACTGTACTTTGTACTTCCATCAGACTGATAGCGTTGAGTTACCCCCTACAGTTTGCATACACACTCACACACATTTTCCCTGTAGAAGTTTAGATATACATTTACTTTTAATAAATGGGTGAATCAACTTTTTCTGTCTGTTATTGCCATGGTTACGGTCGCCTGAGTCACGCTGGTTTTATGCAAAATTATGCAAACATGTGTGTATTGCATGTCTGTAGGCGGCCCATTTAGGAAAGGGCTTATTAACACCAGAAAAATGTATGTTTGCATAATTTTGCATAAAACTAGCGTGACTCAGGCGACCTTGCCCATGGTAATAACAGACAGAAAAAGTTGATTCTCTCAAATAAATTACCCTTATTTTTATATTTCAGCGGTATTTGCCGTACCACAGAGTCTTTTCATAAATACGATAAGATACGAGGTCCGCGCCGACCATCCCTTTCTGTTCCTTCTGAAGACAGAAGACAGCAAGCTCTTTAGCGGTGTTTACTATAACTAGGTCTGTAAGTTTTAGCTGACAGACATCAGCATGTCCAGCCAAGATGCCATTTTACAATCATATACCTACGATACTGGTTTTTCGCCCTTGTGTCGAGTGGTGACGGCAGTAAGAATACATTTGCCACCACCCTAACTCCTCCTGCGGGTGTCGTAAGAGTCGACTAAGGGATTAAATAATAAAATAATAATAAATATCTTGGGACATCTTACACAAATCGACCTAGTCCCACGGTAAGCTCAATTAAGGCTTGTGATGTGGGTACCAGGCGACGATATATATAATAGATAGATACATATAGATACTTAAATACATAAACAGCCATGACCAAGGAACAAACATTTGTGATAAATAAATACACAAAGAATGCCCTCGCCGGGATTCGAACCCGGAACCTCCAGCTTCGTAGGCAGGGTCACTACCAACTAGGCTACGGAGGCTGACAAAAAGGTTGAAGTATCATTTACCATTATTTAATAAACGATTGGTGATGGGCAGCAGCATCATAGTGGAAACATTACTGCGATCGCCAATCTCTTGCCCAGCGTGGCGATTATGGGCATTTACCTCCTTATGCGTCTATACGCATAGTTAATAGGAGAGGCCTACGTCCAGCAGTGGACTATCATAGGCTGATGGTGTGATGATACCTACGATAAGCGATAAGTCACGTGACAATGAATACATGGAAAACGATCACGGAACTTTTCGTACGAATCTGACATTTTCATACATTTGTGACTTATCGCGTATCGTATACGATTGCACAATGGCATCTTGGCTAGACCTGCAGTCACAGAATTAGATTTGGATAGAAGAAACAAGTTCATTCATTAGTATGGCGGCCGAGCGTGTCAGATTTTGTACTGAAGTTGCTACTTGCCTATGATTTTAAATATGTCTCAGGCCCTTGAGTATTCATATTTTTTTGTGTTGTTGCAATTAATGTTACTTAAGGAGGCATTATTAATGTTTTTGTTCACTTCAACTTACAAAATTTGACGCCGAAAAGCTGCAAGCTGCGATTAAAGACGGACAACTCAGTGGATTTCACTGAGTTGATTTGACACGCTAAGTAGATACGTTTGCTTGATCTATGGTATATATGACATCTGTGCCTGCAGTAGCCTTACCATGTTTTCATTCTTGCGTTTGCAAGTATTTGCTAGGTTTTACTTGACATACTATTTCGCTCGCTTTACGTATCGAGTAAAATCGAATGTATCCGATACTTGCCAGCTCAATGGTACAGTCGAGTGCATTAATATATAGACACATTTGTAAGGGATCAGTATGGAGAAGTGTATATAATATATATATATTATATGAATGCCCTTGACTGTACGGCTACTGCATAAGGGTGAATCAACTTTTTTTGTCTGTTGTTGCCATGGTTACGGTCACCTGAGTCACGCTGGTTTTATGCAATATTATGCTACTTAAATCATACAACTATACGTGTAGTCCAAGTTTTTAGGGTAGTTCATTAAAAATGGAAAATGGCTTATTAACACCAGAAAAATGCATGTTTGCATAATTTTGCATAAAACCAGCGTGCCTCAGGTGACCGTCATCATATTATTTACAAACATTAATTTTTGGTCTAGTTTTTGGTACAATATTGAATATAAATATAATCTGTTATTTATTTATTTTATTTTTATTTTATTGGTATTAAGGATAACAACAGCCGTAAATAATACTAAACATATTACTTCTTAAGATTTAAAAAATTAGGCCAATAACAGTCATCCATCGGTTAACATTATCTTATAATTACACACAATGTTAAATCGAAACTCTTTCCACTTTTTTAAATTTTCAGCGTGATATCCTGCGAAATTGTTGTGGAAGATTCTAGAATTAAAGCAAATGTATACAGTCAGCTAAGATTTTTTGTTTTTTATCAGGATTTTATATGTAATTGGGAAAATGGTATTTTTTTGTAATAGGGAGACAACGGCTTAATATTTAATAAATGAAGGGTTCACGGAAAGAACATGTCTAGTCTATTCAAATTACAGAAGGAAAAACCACCTTACTTTTAACATAATAAGGTGTGAATTTAACCTGTTTTTTTTTTAAGTACTGGTCAATCTGGTCATGTTTTTGCCGTGGACCCTTCAAATGTTTGAATCCACTATTTAATTCATTTCATTCTCCCTGGTAACAATTAGCCCAAGTAACAAAAGTGAATCTAAAAAGGGGATATTAGATATCTAATAGACTTCGATTTGATTGTCTACCATAAGAGTAACATTGCCCCCAAGCTATCTTCAATAACGCTTATAGATAGTCTATAGTAAAGTGGGCACAACCTTGTAACTATTCATAAGTCTCCCTCTAGAAACCACGAATAGACAGAGTTAAGAAATAAACATTTTCAAATAGTCTTAAGGCATTCTTCTAGAGTCTTTCTATACTATTTATAGACCACGATATGCACTAGTAGATGGTTAATAGATAAGCTTGAGAGCTAAACAGAAGTATTTACCTGAGAAGTTTTAAAACCAAATTAACTCAACCCTGCCAACCTTAAGAAAGATTTTAATAGAAATAGACAACGATACGTATAATGGCGCATATCTCAAAAGAATAATGCTAAGGTAATATTACAAAATGGCGTGACAAATTTCTAACTTGTTATTTCATGCGCCTAGTTTTCATCGGCTAATACTGATACTTAAACTTGTAAAACTTGGTGCGGATGAAAGTCTCTCGCTGAATTTGTGTAAAACTCTCTTTAAATAAGAGCGCCCGCTTGAAATGTAATATTTAATAAAATATTAACCAAATATAAAAATATTTAAAAAAAAAATATTGTGTTTATAATTATGTTTATTCCATTTGTTTCATTCATAATATAGTATATTAAAAAGTATAGGACGATTTGTTACAGAGAATATATTCATAAAAGTACAAAAACAAGCCAAAAAATAGTTCGCTACAATAATTTCACAAAATATTAGGCAGTAAAAATGGCGTCTAGTTAAACTTGTCTAGAAAAATGATTTCTTTAAAACAAACTTTCTAAAGAATAATCTGTAGTATAGCTCTAGTAAATGACAAGACTATTTTTACTTGTTGCAAACCAAACTTCCTAGTCGAGGAATAAACTGGTTTATGAGTGGTTTGAGATTACCTATAAACTGCCATTTTTGTATACTGTTTTAACTTCTCACAGTATTTCTAGACATCAATCAGAGAACTGGCATTTTGAGTGCGTTATGTATCATTTTGGATGGATTAATGCAGAACGAATTCAAGAAGTTACCTTTTTAAAGAAATTTGTTTTTTATTTGTTGACAATATGAAATAATGTAATGGTATAATTGCAACTTCGCGCCGCCGGCGTGCGCGCGTGCGGAGTAGTCGCAAGACGCACGTCTATACAAATGTTGAATTGTTTGGTGTATCCACGGTTCACGCGGCCGATTTGTAGCAGTTTTAATGTGTTATGTTTAGTTTTATCAGTGTATTTGAAGAGGGCGGAAAGTTTATTTTTTGTGGATCGTATTAAATTAGTTAGATATATCTAAATTATCATACTCGTACCTATCTGTATAAAGTTTCCCCGATTTCTAAGAATGAACATTTGACACGCATTGTTTATTTATTTATAGGTAGATGGAACCATTTCGTAATTAAAATTATTGTCTAATCTTTATTTATTATTTTAATAATCTTACCCGCTTAATTCATGAGTCGCAAATCAGAATCGGAACTCCTTTTTCTCCTTCTCTGTATTTTCTTCTATTTTTAAATATTTGCTGACTCTCCGACGAACGCCACCAGATCTTTTAATTTGTTTTACTGTCTCCATTGCATAAAGCCAGCTGATCTAGTAAAATTGCACTTATTTACATTATATTTAAGCAAATAAACACTGGAACCACTATTTCACTAACATATTATTAGACTTACTGAAAGATATCTACAAAAGTAGTTTATGTAGACTTTAGTCTTTTTATAAACAAACATAAGAGTACCACTAGCTAATACGGAATATCTGTAGAAAGTTAAATCTTAACATTTACCATCTTATCTAATAAAATACTGGAAAATAGGTACCTTTAGGTTTTATTAACTATTTATAGAACAATATGTCCTAAGATAATCGTCATACCTAGAAATGTACTTAAAATACGTGTTCTATAGATCAAATCATCTAAAAAAATCAAATATGAGAAAAGATACACTATAAGGATACTTTTTCTTCATAGAAACCATTTATAGAAAGCCCTTATCTAAAAATAAACTGCGAATAGACTATCAATAGATAAATTCGTTTTAAGCCTTCAGGCCCATGTTACTTGGGAGGTATTATCCTCTTCTAAAACTAGTTAGTAGGTAGTTCAGGAGTAATATGTTAACATTTTTTTATATTTTGTGGTATATTTTAAATTAAAACTTATTTGTTATAACATACCTACGATAAGTAGGTCGGTAGGTAGGTAGTGAAAAACAATACATTTATTGAATACCTCACCAAACAGCATAATAACAAAGAGCTACAATTACATCAAATTAAGTTTATGATAGCAAATAGCTCAGAGAACCTCGGCTCCTATTAGCTTACATTCCCCTAATGAGTAACAAATAGAAATGCAAGATAACCCCGTCTGAACACCGTTTAAAACTAAGTGAAATCATGACACAGCTCAAACAATACCCCATAAAGATAACATGGAAAGCGAAAGCTGGCATTAATCTTTAGTTTGTTCTCTGACAGCGTTCATTAAAGCACAAAGCGTGGTCTATCACCCTAGTTTCCGTACAACTGTCCAATCTAAACCACTCGCCCATTCCAAAAGGGCAACATACACTCAAAATTGTTAGTAGTTACGTCGTTTTGTTGCTGAATAGTTGCTGTAATGTTGGGTGTGCCGGACAATAGCGGTTAAAAGGTATATGCTACGAGAAATGTTATCCTTTGTGATAAAACTTAACATGAGTCAGGGAAGTTATTGTGAGGTTATGTTACAAGCGTAGCGCGTAGGGCTTTTTCATCACGTTGGCTTCTTCGCGCGACATTAGTCGCAAAGTCAAAGTCAAAATATTCTTTTCATAAAACTTGCTATCTAAGCGAGCCATTGCTTGTATGCATAGCGGGAGTAATAGTAAAGTGCAATTCCCTAGGTACTAATACAAGTATCAGTACATCATATAATGAGATTTTGTCTTAAAATTTATTTTTTGTCGGCAAGTGTAATGAAAAACATTGTATACATCACGGTCGGTAAGCGGAATACTAACTCGAGTCATTAAAAGCCCTCCGCGCATACGCGTCGCGCTTGTAACACTCTCGTTAGCAATTCCGTCCTTATCTGTCTTGATGCACAATAGACTAATTTTCAATTACGCCCAGCCAACGAGCGCTTTTGAATCGTTAAACTAAATAGCAAATGAGAGAAAAAAAACTACTTCCGGTTCTAACCCTATACCACTGTTCCTGAGAAGAATCCGGTAACATATGCGTAGCGGGAGTTATAGAATAGTGAATTTCATTATATTTAGCGAATCATCTTTTTAGCCACAAGATGTCTATTGCAGGAAATTGGCTTATCCATTCTCTTGTTCGTTGCCGCTGCTGTTTGGGCTCTACTAAGTGGAGAGAGAAAAGTCTTTTCACTTACGATCGCTAACTAGAGAGAGAAAAGTCTTTTCACTTACGATCAGGTGGAGTGGAGCCACTTTGTTGTGCCAATATAAAAAAAAAACCTCCACATCCACCGGTTAAAATGGAAGCGACTGTGGCCCTATAGCGAACTTCCAAATCCGAAAATTTCGAAGATTTGTCTCTCTAACTCTACTGACGCCTTTCTTGGAGTGTAAAAGATAAAACTTCGAAATTTACGAATATCGATTCTTGCGATAGCAGATCTGAATGCAGCGTCTCTTGCTTCATAAAGTCATCTGTCTATCTTGTAAGCGCTGCATTTGCCAAATCGTGGTCTCACTTTTTGACCCCATTGGCCATCTGCTCTGCGTGCAATGTGGCCTGCCCATTGCCACTTTAGCTTGCTAATCCAAAGAAAGATTGAGAGAATCATCATCAGCCTATGTTAATCCACTGCTGGACAAGCGGATTGGCGATCGCAGTAATGTGTCCACTATGATGACGCTGCTGCCCATCATCAATCTTGTAGAATGGTCCGTGACACTTCAATCCCTTTGTCGACTCTTACGACACCCGCAGGAGGAGTTGGGGTGGTGACAAATGTATTCTTACTGCCGTAAGAATGATGTAATCTACTACTGGCGTGGCGATTATGGGCATTTACCTTCTATATAATGCGTCTATACGCATAGTTAATAGGAGTGGCCTACGTCCAGCAGTGGACTATCATAGGCTGATTTAGATTTTATATTTAGATATTTATTCTCACTATATAAAATTACACTATAAATTGTCTTGATAAAATTACACTATTAACTGTCGGTGATGATGATGATTAAGCCTCAAGCAAACATCAAAACCCACGCCAAAATGAGGACAGTGCATTTTACTCCTCGTTTATTTATCTTTTGCATTCTTGCCAGCTGACTCAGCGATTCCGGCTGTCGATGTAAATTTCATGCCACCGCTTCCAGCGTCTGAATCACGTATTTGCGGTACTTTTCCGCTAGTACCTATACGATGCCGGGTGATAAACTGCAGAGGTAAATATAGAGGAGTTTTGAACAAAGCCCCGACAAGGTGTCAAAAGTTTCCATACTAACCAGGCCCCAATTTCACCACGTTGACAAGTGCTACAATTGTAAATTTACTGTTTGTCCAATCTAGGGCGTCTATAGGCTATAGTTACCGCTTACTATAAGAAGGGCTGTGCGTTTCTTTGCCACCGACATAAAATGTGGTCCAGGAATTTTAATAAATCAGCAGGAAATAACTACTTTTTTGCAAAGCAAAATTACAATTGTCACAGAAAACACGACAATTGTAGCGAAATAACGACATAAGCCTAACCTCATGTCAAGATTTCATGACAATTGTACTAAACCTTGCGACAATTGTCACGGGTTTCGGAAAATAAAAAGTAGTTTATTAACGATATAATAACGTTGTTAATAATAATTTTATGTTGGTGGCAAACAAGCACATGGACCGTCCTATAGTAAGCTGTAGCCGTAGCCTAGGGAGGCCTGTGACGTGAGTAACAGTGATATTTTACAATTATCACACTTGTAATTATGGTGAAATAGCCTGTGGCCTATATTTCGGGGTACAATTATAAATTTATTAATTTTTCCAATCGGGGGCGTCTATAGGGTACAGTTGCCGCTTACCATTGAAAGGACTGTCCGTTTGTTTGCTATCAACATAAAATGTAATGCAGGTATGTAAGCCAGTTTAACACTTTCATTGTGGACGAGTGCTACGTGCTACGCTCGTAGCCGATCCCGTGATTTTTCCGCTTTGTAGCGAAAATGGACGTCCCACAGAGAACTCCCCTCGGGAGTTCCCAGCGCTCAATGTGTTAAAACAGCAGTAAACACCTAACTATTTAGCGAATGCTCGTTTGGTCTGAAGGCACCTTTAATAAAGGCATCTTTTGCGAAATAATAAAGAAATGTATGATGGGACGCTTCAAGCAAAACCTTTATAACGAATTATCCAGATACACCTCCTGCGGGTGTCGTAAAAGTCGACTAAGGGATTGAAGTGTCACTGACTATTATTTGATAAAAGATTGATGATAGGCAGCAGCGTCATCATAGTGGATACATTACTGCGATCGCCAATCCGCTTGCCCAGCGTGGCGATTATGGGCATTTACCTCCTAATGCGTCTATACGCATAGTAAATAGGAGAGGCCTACGTCCAGCAGTGGACTATCATAGGCTGATGATGATGCCGGGACGTGGATCCGCGTACGAGAAAACTATAAGAAAAAAATAGTTGCGGCATACGAGAGGTTAACACATTGTACCCAACAAAAACTACAACGCATTCACGAATACACACACAAGTCCATCAAAACTAAAATTGATTGGATTGGATGCCTTTATAACAATAAATTGCAAGAGCATGAATTATGCACGATCCCGCTGATACATTTTTTCCCGACCAATTCCAATGCAATTAAAATCAATACCGCAGTGAGATATGGCGAGACCACGTTGCGATTCCAAATTTATCGTGAAGTATTTTCAGTTCGTCGAAAATACAAAGATGCAGCCAAGAATATTATAACCCATGGATGTGCCGTATCCTTCAATCCCATGAAGGCGGCACACTACTATACTCTGTTTGGTTTTAAAAAAATGGTATATAATCTTGCAGTATCTTTTTATTGAAAAATTAATCTAAAAATCTAAACTATGGTACTTAATGAATCAAAACAATGTAAATAAATCACTGTATTTCCTTGTTATATTACGTATATTTGCTAAAACTAAAAAACTACTCGTAGTTTCGAATAAAAAGATACTGCAATATTGTTTACCTACCTTTTTTTAAATACCTACCAAAGTACGATGTTCAAGAAAGGTAAAATTATTAGTTTTTTTTTTGTTACTTCGGTAGCGACCCCTAATTTTTGTTTATAATAATTGAAAAAAAAACAAATATGGTTTACTTATCAAATAACAAAATGAGAGGGTTGCCCCATAGAATTTTGCAATCGGGAGAGCAAAGAGCTCTTTTATTGGTTCGAACATCCTACAAAATTGCAAAAATAAGAAGCACCCTACTACCCAAACAGAGTATAGCTAATACACAGCCAGTGAATAAACAAAGTTTACAGTTGAGCAATGAGAGTTTTTGATTATTTCTTTTGCTACTACGGGGTGGTGAGATGGCAGCACTGTGGCGTAAGGTCCAACGAATTTTATTTTCATAATAAATACGCATAAGTATTTAATTTTCTATTTATTTTAAGGTTTATTTATTCTTAAAAATATAACTTTAGGAATATTGTTATCTAAAATAAAGTTCCATGTCAATTCCATGAAATTAAGAAAGTTCTAGTAATTTTCTTTAGTACCAGTGACTTTGCGCCCCTGTTTTAGCGCTCAATCCTCAGTTCAGCGACCGTTTACTAGTCGTAATCCATTACAATATCAATAAACTTCCAAATACAATAGAATTTCGATATTTTATGTTCAATACCTATGAATAGTATGAATCTGACAGCTGCTTGGACCTTATACCTAGTTGCCTACTCAGAGCCACCTGGTGGCAGAAAAAAATATCGAAAACATTCTCTTAAATTTGTACGGTCGGCTCTAATAATATGTATACGATTTTGATCCTTATGCCTTTGATATACGTTCCGTAATGTAGATATATTATTAGACGTGACTGTGCATTTAAATCATGTCTTCGATATTGATAAAAATTGATAGGTTAGGATTTTTTTTAAACCATGTAGATGTTATTATATCGCAATAATGCTTACATGTTTATAAAATTAACACGAAAACGTTTAGTTGTTAATTTCCGTTATTAACTGGACTGCAAAAAGTTATTTCAAGCGGACGGTAATTTGAATGTCCTTACAAGTGAAAAAGCACAAATTTTATCAATGCAAAAAAAAACAATATTGTTAACCCCTCAAACTTCCTCACGATACGATACGTCCATAGGGCATAATATTTATTGTACAGAGAAGCTCACAGTTTCCACCATCGTATTTGCAGCATTCTAGCCCGCCATATATTATTCATACATAAGCAGCTCTCTGATATTTACTCACCCATTACTTTGGGCTCGGAGTCGCGTTTCTTGCATTAAAAATTTACCATAAGTCTACCTCCGAGCTCTGAAGTAGATAGGTAAATGTTAACAGGGGAGGTATTAAGTAAACATGAGACAAACGATTCTGCTGTTTAGTCTTTCGGTTTGCATTCGACTTTGCTAAATCGAGTAAAGTGGCAACGATTGTTTTATACTTGAAAACTGTTTTTTTTTTCGGATATGTAAGAACGCAAGTGCTGTCTTTTTTTTAAACTGTTTACAATCAATTTTATTTTCTTCGAACTATTAATGAAAAGTGTGTATTGCTTGGTTGCTATGTGGCTGCTATTCTGTTATTGTCAAACACTATTTATTTAACAATTAATTTTGAAGTACATTGCTTGTCACTCAACATTTCTTACAAAGTAAATTAAATTTAAATAATTATTGAGTTATTTATTAAAACATACTCAGGGTTCGATTAAAATCTGCATCCCATTGCTTTAAAACCAAGCAATGGGATGCAGATTTTAAGCCGCAGATTTTAAGAAGCCTGAATAATGGGATCAGTTTGTATTTAGAGTAGTTCGTAATTCAATTTTAAAATTGCAATATATGCGACACTATTCTACACGACTCACATTATTTGAGCCTTTAATGTGCATTCAGACCAAACGAGCATTCGCTATTCTATCCCCCACTTTACGAAATCATCGAATCACGTTTTGTGTAACGATCGAATTTCGTAGAGTAGGGGGTTAGAATAGCGAATGCTCGTTTGTTCAGAATGCACCTTAAAATAAAAAAAGCCAGTTATAACCACCATCAGTGACACATTGCTCAGAAAATCGCTGACTGCGCCAATCTCCGTAAGCGTCTAATGATATAGTCGGCAAGACCTTTGAAAACGGACCTTAACGAGGCTGCAAAGAAACGGCGAAATTAAATCAGCTGCGTTCTTTTAACTTCCTTTTA
Source organism: Thaumatotibia leucotreta (assembly GCA_025490895.1). NCBI lineage: Eukaryota > Metazoa > Arthropoda > Insecta > Lepidoptera > Tortricidae > Thaumatotibia > Thaumatotibia leucotreta. The sequence continues at coordinate 63,768 of JALPQI010003253.1, forward strand.
CGCTGTAATGATACTAAAATATACATAATGCTTTTTATATCTTAGCCTTTGCTTGCTGAATTTGAGCAATATCAGTTTTATCTCAGCATTAGTATTCCGAATAATTTTATTACTTAATAAGTTATATGAATGTGGACATATAATATGGAAAAGATTGCTGGCCAAAGAGGTCAGGCGTTCCATTTTTAATCCAAACGTTTCAGGTTCTTACTATTTTACAGCTTTTCACCATTTTAATCGAATCTTACATAATTATGCACAATAGTCCATTACGACACAAGTGCGAAAAAAAGCACGTTTTTCGCACGTGTATCGTACGACGTTTTTTAGTACAGATGGCCCATCGAAGTTTTGGACCTGACGGAAACTGAGCCACTTCTCGAACTAGAGCCTAAAAAGGCACCATCTGTACTAAAAAAATATTCGATACCTACCAATCACTTTTTAAACCAATAAGCATTTTTTTCGGGTATCTCCCCTAGTAGCAAAGTAGGGATGATTTTTTTTTGTTTTAATCCCTTAGAGTGGTATCGTTCAATAAGTCTTTAAAAAAAATAAGGGTCCTGAAAGAAAGTTTACCTAAAGTCAATATTTACGGAGTTAACCACTCCGGAATAAAAAAATTGTGTCCCCTCCCTGCTAACTTTTGATCCATGGGTCTGAAAAACATGAAAAAATCATGAAGAGTGGGTTTGTTATTGTTGTTGTATTTCAGGCCATTTTTTTCCGCAACTCGACATCAAGCGTGCCTATTTTGCGTGGTCCCAATGCTGGCCCAGTACTTGTTGGGGACTTCACATACACCCTTGAATTTCTTCGCAGGTGTATGCAGAATGTTTCCTTCACCGTAAAGCACTTGACATCAAAATGAAATTTCGTGCATAAGTTTTTGAAAAACTCATTGGTACGAGCAGGGGATCGAATCCACGACCGCTGGGTAGCAGTAGCTGGGTGCGATTTGCCGCTAGACCACAAGCGCTAGAAGAGTGAGCTTATAGAATGCTTTAAAATAAAACTATTTTGAACGTAATCTGCCCTGCTATTTTTGAATAACTACTGAACCGTATGAGCATGGCAAAAAATGCTCTTACCCGATTTTCATAAAAATATAAATGCTAGAATGATACGTATTTCAATGCAAATGGAGATTTGACGGCAAAATAGTCGTTGATTTGGGAAAAAAAATGTGGTTGCCGATACTCCAACGTCGTTGGGTAAAACTGGGCAAAAAATGAAAACAATTAGCACCGCGTGGAAGCTGAGAAAAACCTGTGGTACAGTCACGTCTAATAATATGTATACATTTTGGAACGTATGTCAAAGGCATAAGGATCAAAATCGTATGTATACATATTATTAGTGCCGACAGTACCATTTATTGCCAATTGCTGCACAGTAGCCGTACAACGAGTTGCCGAGTATCGGTTTCGCTAGATACGTATTTGTTTGAAAACAAAAAACCGGCCAAGAGCATGTCGGGCTATGTTCAGTGTAGGGTTCCGTAGTTACTCAAAAACGGCTGGGCCGTTTTTGAATAACTACGGAACTTTAAGGTTTTTCTACCACCTTAGATTGAACATAATTATTACGAAAACACAAATCAAATTATTTATGAACTAAATATTTTGATGTGTACTTTTAATTTTTCTCCAGTAGTCACACTACTTAATACTACCTATCTAAATTATAAATATTAGATGTCATATACCAAAGAAAAACGACCAAGATCACCTATGTCCGAGGTGGGGACATAGGTGATCTTCGTCGTTTTTCTTTGATACCCATATGACATCTAATATTTATAACCTTAGATTACGTATCTTAAGCTTTAAATGTGTTCATTTTATTAAAGTACCTAATATTGCACACCTTTTAATATTTCACAGACATTATCCGCTCTACTTCACGGGGGGATTTGAAAATATTGTTTCATATTTAATGCCCAGCACTGTATTTCTGTGGCTCTAAAGAAAAAGGGTATAACTTTCTGTTCACATTGAAACGGTGTATATAACTATCCGGATTAGTAAGCTGAAGTGGCAATGGGCAGGCCACATTGCACGCAGAGCAGATGGTCGATGGGGTCGAAAAGAGCTCGAGTGAAGACCACGGCTAGGCAAACGCAGCGTAGGAAGTTCACCCACAAGATGGACAGACGACTTTATGAAGGTCGCCGGGACACGCTGGATGCAGGTCGCATCTAACCGGTACAAATGTGGAGGTCCAGAGGGGAGGCCTATGTTCAGCAGTGGACGGCTTATGGCTGAGATGATGATGAAGATGTATATAACTAAACACTTGTATTAAACTTATATCCTTTTCCAGAAGCCTCAGAGAAATGTGCCCTTTTTCATTCGTGCCACAAAGTTCTACATTGGCGTAGGCGCTGAACGTTTTTGCTGCAAGGTAAGCTTAAAGTTTCTTCCTGAACCTAATACCCGTTTTTGCTAGTAAAGCATCCACGACAACTATAAATAAAGACTGCTAATCTGTAGTGTTATCATTATCTCGATATTTTTCTAGCAATGAGGGATTGACAAAATTAAACATCGAAATTACTGTTACCGGAAATTTGCAATTTGGTGCAAATATACTTTTTAATCACGCCGACAAACTGGTAGGATAAAGTACATTACGACACAAGTGCGAAAAACATGAACTTCGAAACCAGTGGCGATGTTTTAAACACGACCGAAGGGAGTGTTTTAAATCAACACGAGTTACGAATTCCTTTTTTTTCGGTTACCTCCCCTAAACACGTAAAGTATTGTGTCTCCATAGCTATTGTCAATGATTCTACTTACTAATAAAAAGTATTACTAAATAATAATTATGTAGCATTATATATTCATACGCGGTGATTAAAAACAGAAAATCATTTTCCTGATTACGAATTAAAAAACACGGTGTTTTATTTGAGTAATTTCAGAAAATCGGAAATATTATTAAGAGTAAAGTTGCAGTTTTTATTCTTATTTTCTTTGTAAAGAATACACTTTTATATCCAACAACTACAAAGGCTGCGAGAAATAAAACTAAGTTGCTCGCTAGTATTATGCAGGTCCCGTTCAAAGACAGGCTTCTCATTCATAGTTCCTAGGTTTACAATAACGGTGACCGACAATGGCAGCAATACTAATATTAGTAAGCCAGATTTTATCCAGGCAGCTGGCTTATTTATGAAATTCATCATCATCATCATCTCAGCCATAAGACGTCCACTGTAGGGTGGATCGCGGTTGTATGAGTTTTTTTTTTTTTTTCAAACGTAATGGGCTAGTGAAAAGTAGATGCTCTGCTTATTACTTTAAAAGGAAATTAACTTATTTTTTAAAATTTATTAGTTTTAATACTGCCCCAAGCCTGTCAAACATCAACCATATTGTAATCTGTGGGCCACATTTTGGCAAAGATAACTATAATTTTGGTGTATCGTTGTAGTCTGCGTCTGATAATAGTTATAAAGACTAGGCTAGAATCGCGGAAAATAATGCCGGTATTTAACACAAAGAGAGATTACAAACTAATGTAAGCGTGCGAAATTTTGACAATTTTCCAAGGTATTTTCTAAGATAAAAAGTCATGTTAATTGTAAGAAATGTTGACTACTACATTATTTGTATCTTTTTTAATAATAAATAGATGATTTGAATATTTGTATTTTTTTTTAATGGCCTTAAACACCGACTTAGATCTGTCTATAATTTTCATATTTTCAGTGGTCTTGGGGCAGTACAAGATGTACGAATATTAAGAATTGACCATAATGTTTTTCATTTACTTTATTATGGAGCATCGATTTAGAACTAGCCCATTTCGAAAATCGAAAAAAAAATTATTCGATCCACCCTAGTCCACTGCTGGACATAGGCCTCCCCTCTGGACCTCTACATGTACCGGTTAGATGCGACCTGCATCCAGCATGTCCCGGCGACCGACATAAGGTCGTCTGTCTATCTTGTGGGTGGACGTCCTACGCTGCGTTTGCCTAGCTGTGGTCTCCACTCGAGCACTTTTCGACCCCATCGACCATCTACTCTGCGTGCAATGTGGCCTGCCCATTGCCACTTCAGCTTACCAATCCGGAGGGCTATGTCAGTAACTTTAGTTCGCCTACGGATCTCCTCATTTCTGATTCGATCACGCAGAGAAACTCCGAGCATAGCCCTCTCCATAGCTCTTTGAGCGACTCTGAGTTTAGAGATGAGGCCGATGGTGAAGGACCACGTTTCGGCGCCGTAAGTCATCACTGGTAACACACATTGGCATGTCGGACGAAAAGACATCGCGTAGTTTTCCAAACGCTGCCCAACCGATTTATGAAATTGGTACACTGTTATTATCCGCATTACTCTTTAGGCTATGAAACGTGGACCTTTACGCAACGGGACAGGGAGAGATTGCAGGCTTTTGAGATGTGTTGTTGGCGAAGGTTGGAAAAGATCAGTTGGACGGAGAAAAAGACTAATCAAGAGGTACTGGGTATAGTCCAGGAAAGAAGAGCATTATTAAAAGTGATTGAAAACAGAAAAGGAAATATGGTAGGTCATTTACTTCGTCACAAGGACTTCAAAGTCAAAGTCAAACTATTCTTTATTCAAGTAAGCTTATTAATAAGCATTTTCGAATCATCTGACATTATCAAGAGAGAGAAAAAAATTTACTATATCATTAAAGTTTTAATCGAAGGAAAGATAGAAGGAAAAAGAAAAAGAGGAAGACTACGGAGAGCCTACATGGAGCAATTGAAGGAAACTATAGAAGTTGAAACGTATAGAGAGCTGAGGAAGTGGTAGAGAATAGAATAGAATGGAAATTACTCCACCGACAAGAGTCAAGCTCTTAAATAAATGATGATGGTGATGATGATTATGTTATTATCCGGTGTCAGTGCGGGTAAGTCGAGCATATTTTATTTTGAAGGAAAGTCCGTCACATGCGTCTTATATTGTTCAATCAGGGTCAGAAATCAATTGTTAGACGGACTTTCCTGATAGACGGTCTTACCCGCATTGACTATAACGATTTGAAAGATTGCGATATTGTATTATTAGGCAAAGTAACAGATTGTAAAATATAAATTTATATGACACTATTATTTAAATTTACTACATTTTTAGAGTTCTGTAGTGAACTAGGAACCCTTATATTTACCATGTTCGTCTGTTTGTCTGTCCGCAGCATAGCTCAGAGGCCGGTAGTACCAGAAAGCAACTTGGTACAGATACAATAATATGTACCGACAAAGTGGTACAATAAAATGTGGAGTTTTTATCAGGTGGGGGGACTACCTACTCGTAAAGTGGGAATGTTTTTTTTATATGCTGTAATCTTATAATGCGGAGGATCGTCAAATAGGTCTTTTAAAAATAGTAAGGGTCCTAAAATGAAATTTTTTTTTAAGATAATATTTTCGGAGATAACCGCTCTAAAATTAAAAAAAAAATAACCTCACTAACTTTTAAATATAATAGGGGGCTTTTAGAATACTTTGAAATAAAACTATTTCGGACATATCGGTCCGCACAGAGCAAGGCCCGACATGCTTTTGGCCAGCTTTATATTTCTATTAACCCCTTTTAGAAATGCCCTCATAATTTAAAAACTCATATTAATTGCAATTGTTAAGATATTATGAACTAATAATGGTATTGTAAAAAAAAAATTGGTTGTCTGTAAAGTCGGTATACGGGCGAAAGTTTTACGTGACAACGACTTTTTATTTTTTTTTATTTTTTTTTTTATTTTATTTCATACAAATTTCAACATGCACCTTACAGCTAACGCCAAAGCGGCACAAATTGGAAACATGAACAATTTAAATATAAACAACAATACAATTTGTATAACACAAATTACATAGCACAATTTAAGATATTGAACTTTCAGGCATCTCGCTCTCTAGCACTCTCATACACTCTATAATCAGTCGCCCCATCGCAGTTACAAACAAGTCACATTCAGGCAGTGCTTCGAGCATAGAGTTGAGCAGAGAGTGTGCGCGCGCGACCGGCGCCTGCGCGTGCGCCCGCGTGCGCGCGCCGCCCTCCGCCAGCAGCGGGTGGCGACGCGCGCGCGTGTACTGGTTAGGTACAAACAGCCGCACAAAAGCCTCCACAAGTTGGACGCAGTCGATTTTATTTCGAAGAATGCCCAGGGTAAATTTGGCTAGCGAAACCGACCTCCGCATCTGTAGTGAGTCATATCCTAGTTGGCCCTGCAAAAATAATGTGGGATACATATAGGGATAATAATGATGCGTCCTCTTATAGAGTGTTCTGAGGAACATCTTCTGGACTTGTTCCAGCATAAGAATATATTTATTCTCATGAGGACTCCAAACTATTGAGTTTGTCTCTAAAACACTTCGGACTAGTGCAGCGTAGAGCACGCGAGTAGCATGCACACTCAATGTTGCAGAATTGCGGAGAACAAATCCAAGCCTTTTGTATGCCGCGTTAGTCACAGACGTGACATGATCGCGAAATGTAATCGCGGGATCAAAAAGTACACCCAAATCACGCACCCGATGCGAACGTGTTATGACAGCATCGCCGATGGTGTAGTTGCACTGACGAGGGTACTGGGATCGCGTATAGCTCATCATCTCGCACTTGTCTGCATTGAAATAAAGTTTGTTGGCAAGGCTCCAACGGTAGACTGCATTAATGTCCTCTTGTAACTCCAGATAATCCTCCTGGCTTTGGACTGACTTAATTAGCTTCACATCATCGGCGAACAGCAGTAAAGTGGAATGACGGACTTCAAGAGGAAGGTCATTTATTAACAACACAAAAAGAAATGGCCCTAGATTTGATCCTTGACTGATACCTGACCGTGTGGGGTAGCTATTGGATACATAGGTGCCATACTTCACGTACTGAGTCCGATTTGACAGATAGCTCGCAAATAACTTAAGAAGCCTCGGAGTGAATCCCATCACACCCAACTTCATGAGAAGAATGTCATTGTCGACGCGGTCGAAGGCTTTCTGGAAGTCTAGGTAGATGACATCAACTTGTGCCTTTCTGTCTAGTTCGCGAGACAAAACTTGGGTTAGGGTGAGCAGATTCGTCGCTACAGACCTCTTAGGTAAGAAGGCATGCTGCGCGCCGGTGATGTGAGCGTGACACTGCGACAACAGTCTACCATGAAGCGCCGACTCAAAAACCTTGGCTAAGACACATAGGATAGCGATTGGACGGTAATTATCCACTTTTACTTTAGAACCAGCTTTAGGAATTGGTGTTACCCTGGATCGCTTCCAGACAGTTGGGTAAGTCCCAGTATCCAAAACAAGGTTTAAAATATGCCTAATTGGATCCACCAAATCGTCAATACAGGCTTTAAGTATAAACGCTGGTATCATATCCGTTCCCGGTGCGGCACCAGACTTTAACTTTTTGACAGCGTTTCTTACGTCGGTAGGGGTAAAGAACTTAACATCAACGTACCTAGCGTCGGCAGGCAGACTGGAGCTGGCCGTATGGGGGTCAAGTACTGGTTCATTAGGTAGGAAAACAGAGCTGAAATGATCCGCAAACGCAGCTGCAGTAGCAGCGCCCGTGTGCTCTATATCTCCCCGCGTTACTTTCGGCTCTATACCACCCTTACATCGAAGAGAATTGACGTACGACCAAAACTGAGCCGGCTTGCTAGATAAATTTTCTGATATGTGTCTCATATAGTTAGTGTGCGCAACGTTAATATCATTTTTAATTTTTGCTCTCAGAAGACTAAATTTCCCGTAAACCGATTGATCCCCAGACCGCTTCCACTGACGGTGAAGATAATATTTCGACTCAATGTCATGAATTATATCTTTAGTGAAGAAGACAGGATAGGCTGGACTACAAGCTCGCCTTCTTATCTTCTTTGGAAAACAGTTGTTAAAAATATTATACAGCCTATTATTAAAGCACTCTACAGCATCATCGGTTTGATGGAGTTCATATAACAACTGCCAATCAATATCCTTAATTTCGTAGTATAGCTTTAAGTAATCGCCTTTACCAAAATCCCAATCAATCTGATCACTCATGTTAGACGGCTCTAAAAACACTCTATCTCTAACAAAACTATAATCAACTTTGACTATGATGGGCGGATGATGGAGGTCGATCTTAGATAATACTTCATGAGGGTCAGCGGGACGTACACACACTGCACTACTCAACTCCTTGCTCGCTAACACCACATCCAGAACCCTTCCATTCATATTCAGGACTTCATTATATTGAGATACCGCACAGCTCTGAGTCGTACACGGATTCATCCAGGTTGGATTCTGTGACGGCGACTATGTTTAAACCATTAGATGCGAGGAGATTATTCCTCCACGAAAGCAGCTTACTCTTCAACCATCGAACGTTCTGATAATATAAATGCAGCGAGAAGGTCTTAGGGCTCTTAGGCAGTCGTTTTGTCCTCTGTCTTTGAAGTTTGGAATGGTTTTCGAAATAACCAGGCTTTGACGCGTGCATTATCAGGCCAAAAATCGGCAGATCCACATTTATCATACAGCACGAGAGGAACACCAATTTTAAAAGATTTATAGTCGCCCTTTGGTTTTAACTCCTCGACCGTGAATGTATAATCTGGCCCCAAGGTCTGTAGATACGCTTGGATTTCGCTTGCACCGGACGCCATGTTCCAAAGATGAATGTATTTGCGGCGCTCTACTGCCCTTAGGGAGGTTATATCTGGGCCCGCGGTACATCGCACTGAAAGAGAGTGACGGTTGTTTCGATTTCGCGGTTGCTCCCGTTCTCCAGACGAGTCACCATCCGTAGAAGCGGTTAAGTCCAACTGTGGCACTTGATTGCTAGGCGCAGGTGTCGAGTCAATCCCACGAAGGTCCTGTTCCACCGAAGCTTTAGGAACCGCTCCTGCAGTTGTTTCACCTGCTAGTTCTCCAAGTGATTCAGGCGAAGCGACGATTTCTGTCGGCGGCAAATTTGCTGCTGCCTTTCCAGCCTCCTGCCGGCGATATTTCTTCTTCCTTGACCTGGAGTTAACGTTACGTTGTAAGGAAGAGCACCCATCTCCACAATTGTACTTGCAGGTCGAGGCCGTCTCCAGTGCAGTTAGCTTTTCATTTATCGCATCGAATTTCGCCGCATAATCCTCGAGAGTTGATTGATAGCGTACGATGGTAGATACAGCACTAGACAGCTTCTCTGTTAGCTCTTTAATCTCACCTCGCAATAGTTGCACCTCAGTAGCATGTGCCGTCTCTTCAACTCTTGTAATAGTTAACGAGGACGACCCGTCGCATTTATTCCTGCTCGTCACATTTTTCAGGGTGACGGGCGTACCCACGGGAGTCTCACAATTGGGTCCAGTCTTCCTGTACAAGATGGCGCACTGTGGACAAACCCACGTGTCTCTCTCTTCAATCGTAAGCTCTCTGCGGTTACAGTCGGAGTGGTAAAGCTTACCGCATGACCTAATCATACACTGCAAATATTGCTCGCCAACATTTATCTCCAGTTGACATCCAGCACAAACAAGCTCACCGCTGTCCGCCTTGCTCATAGTGAATTTACTCATTTCTGACGCTTATATAATTTACTTGTCGCAGCGAAAGCGTAGCGCTTATGTTCGCAATTGTATTGCAGTGCTACGCTCGCGGCCCGTAGCACAACGTCGTAGCACCCGTAGCACTTTCACGTAGCCGATGCAGACGGTCACGATGACGTCACTGTAGCTTGTGGTACTCTATTTCGCCGGTTGCAGCTCAACGATATTGGCTTAGTGGTATGAGCGTTAGACTTACAATCCGTCGACTCGGGTTCGATCCTCAGTAGAAGCGGCGGTGCGGTGTCTCGCTAGTTGTCCCTTTCTGAGGCCGCCCACTAGGCGGAGTCCACGGATAACCGACGCTCAGGAGTAACAAGAAATCGCGAACATCAACAAGCACCAATCACAATTTAGGAAACAATTTAAAATTTAAAATCTCAAGACAACCAAATACGCGTCCACTTGCGACGAGCGCCGGACGAGGAGTCAATGTCTGTCTCTCTCGCTCTTAGGCGGGCTAACCATGCCCGAGTGGAAGGGACGCGTGCCTCTCACTCGCTCTCATTGTGAGCGCATAACGTGAGCGGAGCGTAACGCAGTTTCTTGAAGTGTCACCCGGCAAACCAATTTATAAGACGTTGTCACGTCAAAATGTTTCGGCAACTTTATATTATTATTTATAATTATCCATTACAAGGATCGAACTGAAACTGCGGATGACGTCAAACCACATTATAGGATGATTTCAAAAAGTATTATCATTATCAATTACCACTTACCACCTATTACTCGTATTTATCAACCTCTTTAATTTAACGATATCGTTACATGAAATGAGTCGAGTACATAACGTCTTTACCTGACACTGTCATTCAGATGAACAATAAATTGTTTCCGTAATTGTTTACATTTATTTTTACTAATGTATTAAAATACGCAATTAAATGTCGAATGTGCAAGAATATTGTTGTAATTTACCGTTTTTGGAGACACGTGACAAAACGTGTATTGCTCGTGCTGTGATCAAAATATTGTACAGAAAAAAAGGAACATTCAAATGCATTTGGAGACAGCAAAACATATCAAAAACAAAGAAAACGCAATTTGAATTTCAATTTGAAAGAAAGGTGTTTGAAGTTTATGTTAAAAAATGTTGAACCATCAACATTCGACGAATGTTAGAAGGAAATAGTTGTTCATTTTCGTAAATTTCAAAAAAGGATGAACCAGGCGACATTTTATTTAAAATAGTTTTGCATGTACGGGGAATAAAAGTGAAATCTAAATTGTACAAATAAGTATTTGCTGTTCAAGAGTTCTCAAGAGATATCGCCTGTAAATGTCCAATGACGAATTCCAATTTGCGTAAATTTTTATTCGCAGTTTCAGTTCGATCCCTGTCCATTATAGTATCCAAAACACGATTCTTAGAGAGCTTGTTTTGTAAAGAAGTTGATTCATACAATAACTTCGTGACTTATTAGACCACCCGATCAGGAAATGTAGTAGGTAAGAGGCACAATGGAAGAGGTTTTGTTAAATCAGCGAAGTGAAAGAAAAGCTGACTTGGATCAAGCCCGGTGCACTGTAGGCAGTTTCATTCAATTTTAGGAAAAAATATATTTTTTACAACTTATATTTCCAAGCAGAATGTGACATTAGTGTCCTTCAGGTATCGAAATAATAATGAAAAGATGTGATTGCCGTGTGGTGACGGCAGTAAGAATACATTTGTCACCACCCCAACTCCTCCTGCGGGTGTCGTAAGAGTCGACTAAGGGATTGAAGTGTTACTTACCGTTATTTGATAAAATATTGGTGATGGGCAGCAACGTCATCATAGTGGACACATTACTGCGATCGCCAATCCGCTTGCCCAGCGTGGCGATTATGGGCAATTACCTCCTAATGCGTCTAATACGCATAGTTAGTAGGAGAGGCCGACGTCCAGCAATGGACTATCATAAGCGGATGATGATGATGATGATGATGATGATTTTTACATGCAGAGGAATTTTTGGTTCATAAATAATTTAGACGTATTTACCGCAAGGCGCGGCATAGGTAGGCTTTCAACAAGGTGGACTGATGCAATTATCGAGAAGGCCTATGGCCAGCAGTGGTCATCTTTCGCCGGAGATGACAATGATGATGATTACACAATTTTGTATGAGTTGGAATCATCATCATCATCATCATCATATCAGCCGAAAGACGTCCACTGCTGAACATAGGCCTCCCCCAAAGATTGCCACAATGACCGGTCCTGCGCCACCCGCATCCAGCGGACTCCAGCGACCTTCACCAGGTCATCGGTCCACCTTGTGGGGGGCCTACCCACGCTACGCCTTCCGGTACGTGGCCGCCACTCAAGAACCTTCCCGCCCCAACGGCCATCGGTTCTACGCGCAATGTGCCCCGCCCACTGCCACTTCAGTTTAGCGATTCGGAGAGCTATTTCGGTTACTTTGGTTCTGCTGCGGATGGTCTCATTTTTAATCCGATCACGCAGAGAGACTCCTAGCATAGCCCTCTCCATTGCCCTTTCGGTGACTTTGAGCCTTCTTATGAGACCCATTGTAAGCGGCCACGTTTCAGTACCGTATGTCATCACTGGCAACACACACTGATTAAAGACTTTCGTCTTCAAACACTGCGGAATATTGGACGAAAATATGTGTCGTAGCTTCCCGAACGCTGCCCAACCGAGTCGGATTCGACGATTGACCTCTTTCTCGAAGTTGGACCTACCTAACTGAATAGTTTGCCCTAGGTATATGTATTCGTCTACAACTTCGAGTGTAAAGTCTCCGATTATTACGGGAGTTGGTGCTACATGGGAATTCGACATGATTTTCGTCTTATCCATGTTCATCCTAAGACCAACTCGCTCGGAGGCTTTACTGAGGTCAACGAGCATAGTACTTAAGTCGAGTTGGAATACTATTTATTAAAATTGTATTGTAGAATAACTAGTACGAACAGTGTTCAAAATACAGATGCACATTTTAATGTAGCTTCTAATGCGAAACTCAATACTCCAAAATACATTGTGTTTCCTAAGCAATGTTATCTTTATTATTTTATCGTTTAGTCTATAACTCATAATTACAATATTGAACTTGGCTTTCATTTCGCATATATGTTTTTGATGGGATTATAATATCAAATTGTGTATTTCAAGCTTTTAATAAACTACAAAAATTGATAAATTGCTTTGAGCTATGAGGAAGGGATACTAATGAACCTTACTAATTCAAATACATATGAATCACATGAAAACCAAATCCTTACACCTCTATTTTAATCATTCACTACCAACAAAAGCTATACCAACAACTCCTCTTATACGAAGCGGTTTCGCTTCGACATGTCGAGCATTTTTCGCCTTAAAAACATGAGTAACCCGCGTGAAACATGATTTTAGTATTACTAGTATAAGAGTGCGGCTCCACTGACGCGGAGCGGAACGGAGCTGTGCAAAATTGACCAATAACATTCTTCAAATTAGAATTCGAAACACTGTGATGCGATCTCATTGGCCGAGCTCCCACAGCTCCGCTCCGCTCCGCGTCAGTGGAGACCGCCGAACGACGAGTAAAGTAACCTCAGCCTAGCTCAGAAATGCCTGCAGCTCTCAAACTCAAAACATTTATTCATGACACTTACACTTTACAACGAAAACAAACAAATACAGTCAACATAGTGTCACGACATGGGCCATACTCAGCATGATGCTGGCTATTCAGCCAGCGCTGGTTTTCCGTAGGGACCATTTGGTGAAGAGACGGAAGGAAATACAACACGATGTACAAACTCACAGGACAAAGATGAAAAAAAAACGAAAAGGAAATAAAAAGTACAAAAAACAACTCTGTAGGTATTACATGTCAAAGTCAAAGTCAAATGATTTTTTATTCAAATTGGGATAGCAACACACTCTTTTGAATGGTCTAATTTACACATAAAATTAAAACTACTTCCGGTGTGTGTCGGTGTGAACTATTGAACTATTCACATTATAAAAACCAGAAGATACACTTCGATGCTAAAGAGAACTTCTTGTGAAGTTTTTGACCAAGTTTTGTCCACAGCAGCCCTCGGTGCGCCGAGATTGAGGCGATTTGTTGCGACGTGAGCTATCTACGCGTCCGCGACAAATGAGACGATATACCTTAATGCCCGGACATTTTTGAACCCACCCGTTTATTGGAGAGGCGTATATTATGGCAGCGATAACGCGTTTCAATACTTTTATAGATTTGTCTTTCGAGAAAGTCAGAACTTATGTGACCAATGATCGGGTTAAGGCTTTAAGGCCATCCATTAGTGCAAGGAATGAGATTTAAATTTATGAAGGATTTGACATGCAAAGATCCAGGTACAACTAATTTAAAAATTGTAAAATAGATTTACTTGATTATTTTACGTTCATATCATCACCTTTTGTCAGTTCACTGCTGGACTTAGGCCTTTCCTATTAACTATGCTTACGGACGCATTAGGTGGCAAATATACAGATAATCACCTCGCTGGGAAGCGAGTTGCCAATCGCAATAGTTCACTATAATGATGCTGCTGCCCATCATCAATCTTCTGTAACAAAATATTCATTAAAACTTTAATCCCTTAGATGACTCTTACGACACCAACCGGATTTTGGGGTAGTGACAGATGTATAGGTACAGTCGAGTGTATTAATATATAGACACATTTGTAAGGGATCTGTATGGAGAAGTGTATACATATTAATGCCCTTGATTGTACCAATCGTCAGTAGAATCTAAAAAAAAATGGCTGACTTCCATTGCGTTTGACATGTTTGATACATCGAAAAACACGTTGGCAGCTATATTTTTACGTTAATACTCATAAATATCAATAATTTTAACTAAAAATGTGAAGGTTTATGTTATACCGGCTGGAGCGTGTCAGATTTTGTACTGAAGTTGTTACTTGTCTATGATTTTAAATATGTCTCAGGCCCTTGAATATTCATATTTTTTTGTGTTGTTGCAATTAATGTTACTTAAGAAGGCATTATTAATGTTTTTGTTCACTTCAACATACACAATTTGATGCCCGAAAGCTGCAAGCTGCGATTAAAGACGGACAACTCAGTGGATTTCACTGAGTTCATTTGACACGCTAAGTAGATACGTTTGCTTGATCTATGGTATACATGACATCTGTGGTACGATAATTTGTTAATATTGATGTCGCTGGTGATTAGATTCACAATACCATTGGAAAAATTCGCTGTGATATGATCGACGGAAGGGTAGACTGGTGTAATTGGGAGCACGCTGAGCCGGTAACTCGGAGGAGGCGGATTCGAGTCCCGTGACAACCAGAGTCTTTCACAGTTATATGGTAAGCACATCTGTTATGTTACGACATTGTGGGATTAATATAAAATAAATAAATAAATAAAATAAAATCTTGGGACATCTTACACAAATCGACCTAGTCCCACGGTAAGCTCAATTAAGGTTTGTGATGTGGGTACTAGGCGACGATATATATAATAGATAGATACATATAGATACTTAAATACATAGACAGCCATGACCAAGGAACAAACATTTGTGATAAATAAATACACAAAGAATGCCCTCGCCGGGATTCGAACCCGGAACCTCCAACTTCGTAGGCAGGGTCACTACCAACTAGGCTACGGAGGCTGACAATATGGCAGTTAATAACGCAGTTAATGACGGTTTATTTTTAAAGCTGCGTTACGTCATCTGCTTTTGAAATTAAATGCCAAGGACCGTTTAACTTGAGTGTGTCGCTCTACATTGTGCGCCTAATTATTTTGTGTGGGTCATTTTTGTTGCTCTAATTTTAAGTAAAAGTTAGCTTATTACCTATATCCTGAACTATAACCCGTTAAGAGTTTGCGTGCAAAATGCGTGCTTATGGAATAGTGGAAGTTTTTTAGGATTGTCTAGTTTTTTTTAAATTCTACTGACAATTTGTAGGTATAGTCTTACTACCGTCACCACGACACGGCAAACGTTCCGTTCTTACGTTCCGTATCTCTCTTACAGTGAGAATATCGTAGTAGGTTGACACTATTATCTCTCTGTAGCAGTAAATCGGCTACAAAGGGAAACAGAGACTCCACCATCGGACCGGAGACATCAATTTGTAGCGAAAACGATCCTTTTGTTAGCTCAAGCTACGATATTCCTATCGCTGCTGAGTGTAGACGAACTGACCGCTCGAGGAAACTGATCGTGGCTGTGAACTGTGAACCTTGAACGGGGTGATTTAGTAGGCTATACTGAACAACTTTTAGTATGGTATCATTAAATCAAAAAAAAATTGTCTTTTTCATACATTTTGACCGATCGATCACGACATTTTGTATGAAAGAGCTAACATTTTTTTCAGATTTATGGGTTAGCTCTATAGTGAAAGTTGTGCAGTATACGAGTAACCTACCAAATCACCCCGTTCAAGGTTTTCAGTGGCTCGTGTAACACGTTGTATATATATATTTACCTCCTAATGCGTCTATACGCATAGTTAATAGGAGAGGCCTACGTCCAGCAGTGGACTATCATTGGCTGATGATGATGATGATATATGAAACCGAACGACGATCTTTCCCGCTACGGATGGAATCTACCAACCATTGCGATGAACTTTCGGTATAGTATCAACATCAAAATATCTTAAATTTTTGTAACCCCTCATACAAAGTGAGTGATTAGTTAGAGTTCAATAGTATGGAAAAGTTCAATGTTGGTCCCATACTGAAAGTTTATCGTAATGGTTGGTAGACTCGGTCGGTAGCGGGAAGGATCGTCGTTCCGTTCCTCCATGTATAAGTATCTATGTGTATCTATCTATTATAATATATATCGTCGCTTGGTACCCACATCACAAGCCTTAATTGAGCTTACCGTGGGACTAGGTCTATTTGTGTAAGATAATATCTCAAGATATTTATATTATATTTTATCTCTTAGTATTTCACAAACACAACATTTTTACTTCTACATCTTACATTGATTATTTTATATCATTATTATTTGCATGTCTTTGTCATTATCTAGGGGACCATAGGGTCCCGGACCTTTGGGAGGCATGCGTGGGGCCAAAGCCAAAAGCGCGGAGGCCTTTTTTCATATAATCATATCAGCCGAAAGACGTCCAATGTTGAACATAGGCCTCCCCCAAAGATTGCCACAATGACCGGTCCTACGCCATCCGCGGACTCCTTCGACCTTTACCATATGTCATCAGTCCCTTCAAGATTTATTTATTTATTTACTTTGAATTTCAAAGTGTATTGGATTGGAAGACGAGACAAATGCTCGCAAACGACATAATAACAGCGTCTCAGTAAGGAGGCAAGTCTCGCTTTCCGCACTTGTAACTTATACGCCTTCGGAGCGAGCGCTGACGTAAAAATAAGTGCTCTTGAATAAAATAACCTCTTCATGTCATAGCCGAGTATGAGAGCGTTTAACGTGGTCTTTTGTAAACATAAATATACTTATAGTTCCTGTGTGCTTAGACAAGTTGCCAATCGCTAACGCTTAATCGTCAATCGTAGACGAAAGCCAGTGCACTGTCTTTGTTGCAGTAATATGAAAGAGTGACAGAGAAGGAAACTTCGATACGCTACTAAGCGTTACCGATCGACAACCTGGCTAAGCATCCTGAAATAACAAAAGTCACGGGCTTATTTTATGATGGCAAAATATCAAATTGCCACTCTAGAACCTTATCAAAGTGACAAATAGTGAGGAATTTCTTAGAATTCCACTTAACGTGGCACTTTGAAATGATTTCTGACTAGCCTAGGGTTCCAATTGGTACATAAATAAGCCATAATAAAGCGGGTACTTGGTATTGAAATTATTTGGAAATGTTTTATTCTGGATGATTACTCGGTAGTAATTAGTATTATTAGAGTAGCTAATATTAGTCATCATCATTATTTATTTAAGAGCTTGGCTCTAGCCGGTGAGTAATTTCCATTCTATTCTATTCTCTGCCTTTTCCTTCAGCTCTCTATACTTTTCAACTTCTATAGTTTCCTTCAATTAACTAATATTAGTAGAGTACTACTATTATTTCACTTTCATAGGTACTTTGTGTATTATTGTACAGTTTGTATTTATTTATTATTGTTATTATATTATTTTCATAATCAGACATCGGATTCCGTGGTCATAATATTTGTTATTTTTTTATTAGTTTTCCTTAAAGATGTCTGTTACGTCTACCTCAGAGACTTTTCAATTACAATACGTCCAAAGCATCTAAACCGAAATTGAAATTATTCAAGAATGCCATTACACACCGAATGTTTACAAATACAAATACAAATCATTTATTCGTGGCAAATATAACAAGCATGACAGGACAAGACAAAACAGACAGATTCAGCACTTAATATTACCACGAAATGGACTCGCCTCAGCATAATGTCGACCCGAAAGCCAACGCTGATCTTCCGGCGAGCCCATTTTTGTGGCCACCATCGCAGCGTGTGAACATGGCCTAACAATTCGCGCCCAATGGAGGACGCCAGGTAGGGCAACACACAAATAAATAAATAATGACGCAACATTGACAAGGCCATGTGTCACATCAATTTTTTATTACAAATGAAAATGAAAAGTTACAAATATAAGTTTACAGTTAAAACATGATTAATATCGTACTTTAACTAATCAGTACATCAGTCGATTGTGAAATACAAATGTGGTGTACAAAATATATGGAAGAAAACAAGGAATATAAAGTATAAATTACGTTGAACACAATCACACGAACTAAATGATAAAATAGAGGAAGAAAATATAAAAAGAAGAACATAATATAACACATCTACATCAGTAATTTGTATATATAACGGGACGGAAACACAGGTAACTATATAAATGTTTCAATCACTGCCTTCCCCAAGCAGCTTTCATTCGACACGTTTGGAGGAAATAAAGATCCATTCAATCTTTCATTCATTCTCATCTAACTGCAAACTCATGAGGAGACTGACGAGATGAATAGCGTTTCCTACCCACAAGACAGCGTGCTTACTTAGGATCAAGCGTTATCGACATCAAATATTTGCACTCCTTGATGACAAAACGACGTCGTCTAAATTCTGAACATAAAATTCGATCAACCATCCTGCTCTTTGAGATAGTTGTTTAGCGAGATGCAATATAAATGACATAGATACGAATATTTAGTTGATTTGGAATCGCCATTATCGTGTGAGAAGCTGTGTAATCTTATTTGAGGAGGAAACGATAAAGTATTGAATTGGTAATTCAAAGACGCAGCGATATTTGATTTTGTTTAGCTGGTATGAGGTGTACGAGTATCTCATTTTTTCGAGGAAGGGGATGAACTAATATCGTCTACCGGATTAGGACAATTTAGAAGACTGAGATTAGTTCTAATACCGCTTTCGTCCAAGACTGGGTGGACCAAAACGTCGGTAATAATAAACGAGTGACCATACTGCAACTTAAAAACCGGCCAAATGCTATTTATTTATTTATTAAAACAAAAGTTTACATATTGCTATATATTGTTTATTGCTATGTTCTTATGCTTATGCTATGTTATTCTTTTTACTAAAATCGATCGCATGGTTTCAACACAAGAATTCGCTATCTGTTATGGTTTACAAAACCGCCATACTGACCGATTTGGATTTATCAACTTGTATATTAATCCTTATTAATATGAGGGTGAGACTTTTTTCGATAGCCTTAACATCATAAATATAAGAGTTATTTCTAAACTGACATTTTTAGAAATCTCAGACTATTATAAGCTCACGAAAATGGCTGTGATCTATCATTGTCAAGCAAAAACTCTGTTTGGCTAATAGTTGTTTGGCTACGAACAAATAAAACATGGAAGCCGCACGCCATACTAAATTGCCTTTCAAAAACGGTCCTGAATTTTAGTTGACAAGTCTCGCCCCCTGTTCAATGCATCACGGCAATGAATCAGAATGTCAACCTATAAAAACTTAAACCGCCATTTTAAATAGTTGTGATTGGTTCATCAAAGTTTTGATTGGCGATATTCTATAAACATTTGTCAAAGATGTTGCGCCGAAATATGCGCGGTGTCACGAAAAGCGCTATGTCCTGCCCATCTTGGCACAATTGAACAATTGGTTTTGGGGGCATTTTTGAGCTGGCGTTAGGCGTCCATGTTTTATATGGTCGCAGTTGTTTGGCTAAAAATCTGCAACTTATTCCCCAAGTTTGATAAAAGCCTACATGATGACAAAATACTGTACAAATAGTAGCAGGTGTCTATCTCGTACACAAGATACTGTCTCTTTACTCTTTGCTAAAGGGATTGTATTATTATATTAATTTGCTCGCAACCATGACCATACTAGAAATACACGAGGCAAAGGTCCCACCGCCAGCGAAGCTATGAGCTATCGGCTGCAGAAAATAACAAAAGATAAACACTCCATTTGAACAAGAGACACGGAGATATTTATAGTTAACATAAGAATAAATAATGGTTTATATTGGTGTCTTACAGCACAGAGTAACAAATACAAGTAGAAACAGTAAATATTTGAAAATCAATATGGATGCCACTCAGCATGTGTCGTGTCAGGTACAACAAGGTATGCACTCCAGTTGAACAAGAAACACGGCGATATTTATAGTCATCATAAGAATACCTAAATAATGGTTTATTTGGTGTCATACAGCCGGGAGCAATAAATACAAGTAGAAACAATAAAGATTTGAAAACAAAAAGGATGCCACTCAGCATGTGTCGTATCAGGTACCACAACGCTGGCTTTCAGGGTAACTGTGCTAGAAGTAAAAAACAAGAAACTAGAAGAATAACATGTAATAAAATAACAAGAGTCCGTAATCGTGCGCAATCTTAATAAATATCTTAAACAAATAAATAAATATCTTGGGACATTTTACACAAATCTGCCTAATCCCACGGTAAGCTCAATTAAGGCTTGTGATGTGGATACCAAGCGACGATATAAATATAATAATAGATAGATACGTAAAGATACTTAAATACATACCATACAGCCATGACCTAATATGAAGGAACTAATATTTGTGATAAATAATGCCGTCGCCAGGATTCGAACCCAGAACCTCCAGCTTCATAGGCAGGAGTCATTACCTACTAAGCTTCGGAGTCTGACTGATGTAGAAAATAAACATAATGTAGAACTTTACATAATTATCTAAACAACATCAACACAGTGGCAAAGTGCACAATAAATTTAGTAAACACAACTTTAAAATGTAATTAACATCGTCGTATCTCTTTTATTTACACGGTAGCTTATCTTTCATTCGTTTCTATAGCCGATAGGTCATAGCTGATTCGCTTGCAGTGAGATCAGAGTCTGCGGCCCTACCGCGAACTTCGAAGTCCGCAAATTTTGAGGATTTATCTCTCTCGTTCTAATGACGCCTTCGTTAGAGGAATGACAGAAAAAAAATCTCGAAAAAGACGAATTTAGATTTAGCGGTAGTAGGCCTGACGCTAAACTATCTGGCATCTATGGGGATATTGGGCATATAACTATCACTTTCACTCTTTCCTAGTTTTACCAAGTGTAACACAGACATAATGACATCTTCGTCAACAGACAATGATATGGGAAAACAATTTAGATCAAGACTATCATTGCTGTTTATATAAGTAGTTATAAAATATAATATACCTATCATGACGTGGATATATTTACATTATGTTATCTGCTAAAAAGAGATTTTAATGAGTTTATTAAATTTTTGTGTTTGTTTAGTCTGTGTGTTTAGTTACATGATTTTTGTGAGAGTATTATATTGCATATTTTGACTGAAGTCAAGCCTTCAAAAGCAAATAAAATTATGTTCATTAAAAATACATGACTACAGGCCTACTAACGCGAAAATCGAAATTCGTTAATTTCGAGGATTTTTCTCTGCTCACTCAAACGAAGACGTCAT